>JAUIMW010000515.1:0-16813 GCA_033557785.1 Enochrus cinctus
TTTTGAGACATTGTATATATATATATATATATATATATATATATATATATATATATATAATGTCTTCTACTAATTAATTGCATTATCAATTCAATTCAATTCGATACACGAACACCTATTTAAATTACGTTGATGTTTTTTATTGTCAACAAATGAGAATTAATTATATTATGTGGAAAGAGATAAATTATTATTGTAAAAAACACAATCAAATATTATTCTAGAAAATGTTAACGTAAAATATTTATAACTGAAAAAATAATTAGAAATGTATATAAGTTATAAAATTATATCATTTTGGTCACTGATGCAAAAAATTGAAATAACTACGCGCTAGATAGCTAAAAACAGCAATTTCGAACGCACAATGTGCATTCTATTAAAACCGTTGAGTTGATTCAAGAGGAAATATTTCATTGAAATGTCATGAATAACATCTATTGTGAGAATTAATTTTTCAATGCTTTTGCAATGCTAATTCTTATCAAACGTCGCTTTTAAACACGTAACTGTAACATTAATGCAACTCAAAAAAGAAAAAGCGCGAGATCTCTTAGCAAATATTTTTTGCGTCATTAATCCGTTAAATTTGAATTCCATTGTGTCAATTGTAATTTTAATGTAACATAAATTAGGCTAATGTATTGTTTGTAAATAATTAAATAGATGGTTCATTTCAACGATTACCATTTTTCCACATATATTATTATTATTCTTAGTCCAATATTAATACTAAAATGATTAGCCTTAATATCTTTAGAGCTTCAAACGTCAAAAATACCATGTCAATTTTGACAAGAATGTAATTTTGTGTTCTTTGAATTATTTTTTAAAACTTTAATAACTTTTACTAATTCGAATTTGATATTAAAAATTATTTCCTTCTGTTTGAACAGTTAACTTATTGTTTGTAATAACGCTGTAAAATTTGATTCCTGTAATTAATGAAACATGTGCGTAATTGCCTTACAATAACAAAAATTTGTAGTCTTTCATAGAAAACATAATAAATTTACAGTTAAACAAAAATGAATATGAATTCCAGGATATCCCACGCCGCTTATACCTATTCATAAAGTTAAATCCACTGCCCCACACGCGTAGAAAAGAGAAACCAATACTCCACTTGTCTAACCCAACTGTTACCTGTATGCTGACGTATTTGTAAAACATTTCTTACTTTACTACACTTTTGCAGCCATGTTTGAGTCGGACAGACGCGTGAGTACGCTATTTTGAATGCGCGTTCCTCAACTTTTATATTTTGAAAAATATCGCCGCGAGACCGATTCTCAACAGAATAAATGTGCAGTTCTTTTACCTATAACATCCCAAATGTGCGTCTTTTGTGTTTCATTCATTATGTGAAAATGTCAATATGTGACAAAGTTAATTTCTACGATCTACTTTGGTGACCCATATACTGTTTAAAAGGCAAATAATCGTAGGCGCTTACTAATCAACTACAAACACCTCAGTAAGTGACAACATGCCAATCACATTACTATATTAAAACTGCAATTTATGACATTCAAAACATGTCAAATAAGAGCAAACAGCCCTACATTATAAAGACGTCAACTACTGATACCAACAGTACAGCAGTTCCTCCTCGTTATCAACCTCCACCCCTTCCTCCAAACGGTGCTGGCATCCTCAAACATCCAACTGCCCCCAAAGATGCCAAGCAATACCCAACCAAACCTACAGAACCTTTAAAAACCAATCCTTATCCACAAGACCCTTCAAAATTTTACCCTAACCCTAACCAACCACCTACATCTGTACCCACCGGTCCACCAGGTCCCAAATCATATCCTTATCCTTATCCTGTTGGTCTTCCTCAAGTAAGACAAACCAACAGTCGACCAACTGAAGAAGAACTTCGCACCCAAACCCAAATCCATCAAGAAATCCAAGCCAGAAACCAACACTTACCCCGGCCTCTAGACGAACCAGGGTTGCCCACCCAAATCCAAGATTTGAGAGCCGTGCAACACCGCCAACCTATACGGTACCCAACAGAAGAAGACTTCCTTCGACAAGATATGCTCAAGTTTGTCAGGAAGCAAGAAGCAGACGCAAACGCAAGAATGGTAGTCCAAGACCAAGGCAGGCACATGCAAGGCTTAATGGTTGAATTACGTAACTTAAAAGAAGCCAATCAACGACTGGCAGATGACAACCAAGAGCTCCGTGACCTGTGCTGTTTTCTCGATGATGACCGACAAAAAGGCAGAAAACTTGCCAGGGAATGGCAGCGCTTCGGAAGATACACCGCTAGTGTCATGCGCCAAGAAGTGTCTGCCTACCAAACCAAATTGCGCGAATTAGACAATAAACAACAAGAGTTAATTAAAGATAATCTCGAATTGAAAGAACTGTGTTTATATTTAGATGAAGAACGAGGCGGGAATAGTATATGTCCTTCTTGCGGTAGTGCTCCACCTCCCATGAGAGATGATGGTGACGGTTCGAGTTCTAGTACGAACGCAGATGAACCTGCGGTGCCTCAACAGTTTACTCAAGGAACTAATCAACCCAGAAGGTCAGCCAGCAGGGAAAGACTGCTGCATGAAAATTTGGCACGACAAAGAAGTACTTTTAATGGTGAGTCTTAGTATTTATTTAGTAACATTGTGACGTTTTCTAATTATATGAACGTAAGTTCCACCATCATAACATTGCAAAGTTAACGTTTGCTTTTTTTTATTATTACACCTAATATTAAAAAATATTAATAGTAAGTTGCTGTATTTAGAGGTTGCTTAGTGCACAAATTTATAATGTACAGTTCTCAGCTAGAGAATATTTTAATGTAACATAATTACAACGTAGAACAACCGCTCACAAACATAATATTCTTACTCCAAAAATAACTGTTTGGAATTTATAACATCTGCATTCAATCTCTTGAACAAGTTTGTTTATTTTTGGTTCTAAAATAGCTATAATTTTCATATGTATAATTTATTATAATTTTTTTGTGAAGAACTTTTTGTAAATTACGAGGTGAGGATGACAATCGATTTTTTTTTATATTGTTTTCTTGAATACTTGATGTTTTTTTTAAGATATTATTGTAATGATTGGTTTTCCCTAAGTGTCACAATTACTTGGATTACCCTGAATTTGTGATAGGATACTATCGGAATAAACTTTATATACAAATTAAACAAAAATATACTTGATTTTTAAAATATCTTGAAAAATAGAATTCATATTTTTTTAATCATACTTTATGCACTTGGCAGGATTAAAGATTATTATTATTATAATTATATATTCGCAGTTTTCTAAAAATTTAATGTAAATTATAATTGCAGTCGAAACTGTGGTTTTTTAGACTTGTAGTGGACATGTTGGGAATAAGGAACTTTTTGCGTAAAATAAATGGTAAAAATGACAAAAATAAATATTGTCTTGGTAGAATCGCTGACATACTGTTAATTTTTCTTCAGGACTCTTTGGGAATATTGACCCTACTCTAAAGTTCCTTGGAATGGACTTGGTATTCATTTGATTTTGTCCATTATGAAAAGAGGAGAATAGATTTTTAAATTTTTTAGTTGTAAACAAATTAATAATTTCTAAAAGGATATAATTGATTTAATTTAAATCAAAGATATTATCTTAAAAAGTCCAAAAAAAAAAAATTATGACCAATGCCCAAGCTTTCAGTTACTGCCGTGATCTTTGTCAGGATTTATTTTAATAAAAACTAATTTGATTCAATCGGTATAGTTGAGGAACTGTACATATTATATTAGAAAACTGAAAATAAAAACCATATTCCTTTATTGTTTGGCAAACCAGTTAAAAAGAAAACTGTGTTAAGTCAATACATTAAGCTATAAAAAGCAATATGGTATTTAATATCAGCTGGGCACAATAAAATGTAGGTGAAAGTTAGCAAACCCACAATGATATATTATTGCAGTGAGATATTGACCTTCATTTAGGCGTTAAATAGCAGCTAACATGTCATGTTCAATGCTAAAGATATTTTCCTTAACATGCCAATGACTTGCCATTATGGATATATCGTGAATTACTCAAGTTTCAAATAATTTTCTGTATGAATGTAGTAAAACACGTTTGAATTGCTATTTGTTTCAGTCTCTTTATTTTCTTGTAAATTATCCATTTGAAAACTAAATATTTATGTCAAATGGTAATTGGATAGAAAGTATAAGCAAACCCATATACTTGAACAAGTTTTTAGTGGAACATGCATTTTTATTTTAACTTTATAAACATAGAAACAATAAATCATTGTTTTTTTTTTTGTATTATTAAACTGCTTAACACAATTGTTTATTTCTTCACTGTAATAGAATATAGTATTTCAAAAACTTTGATTGTGGGCTACAACATGTTACTGTTACATTAACAGGTTTTCAGTTATCTTAATTTCAAATGCTTGTTTTTCTACAAGGAAACGAAGAGATAAGAACTGCTTCAAATACTTAATTTGAGGAATTTCTGGCTGCCTTGAATAACATTGCAGTATTGATTGTCTTGTGCTTTAAATAAGCTGCACTACATACATTTTTTCAGCTGCACCCATTATTTAATATTCAAATATTTCACAAGTGGTTCGCATAATCCAGTATCATAATAATTATATTCTATTATGTTAAAATACACATTTTAAATGTCCATTTAAGAGAAATTTATTTAATTAAGCCAACTAACTTATTATAATTAATTAGCTTCGATAAGCTTCCTGGAATTTTAAATTTAAACTTTCAATTTCTGAATTAACGATTTTCAGTTAAAGAGTATAATTCTCACATTTAACGTGGGAAATTGAAGCACACAATAAGCAATCAAACTTGAAATTAACATTTATACTTTCTTCTACCTTATTTTATAATGAAAGTAATTTCCATTCCTATTTATTTCCACTTATGAAGTTGTTAAACTGAATTACTATATTATTTCTGATTTTTTTCAGACCAAATAATGCAATATGTCCGAAGCCTAGAACAAAGAGTTAACCAATTGGAAGATGACAAAAGGGCCCTAACTCATAAAATTAATCAAATAGCGACTAACACGGGGGATCCTAGTTTAGCTATTCCAGCCGAGTCAGGCGCAGCGGTGTTGAGTGGTCGACCAGAAGCAGTTGTGCGAGCTCTCCAAGTCCTCGAGGTCCGAGAACAACTGGAGCGTGAAGGAAGAATGCCCGACCATGGAGAAACTATGTCTGACATTGCGTCTGGCGATATGGATGATGGGGAAAAGGCTTTAGTACGAGAGATGTGTAATGTCGTCTGGAGGAAATTAGAAGAAGCACCACAATCTAGAAGATAATATAGGACATACAATAATAGATAATAAAAGAATTTGTGCGTAAAAAGGAGTTGTCCTTTTTTATGGAACAGAGTCTTGCCTTCATATTCAACCTCACTTAGCCTTGCCTTTATTTAGTGATATTTTTATACTCGATTCATTTCACAAGAATATATAAAACCGAATTTTAAATTATGTATTAAAATAATGTGTACAAATGTATCGTATAGAATAGTTTCATTTTGTATATTTTTGTATAAAAAAATGTAACAATGTTAGAGAAATACTGTAAATTTTGCTTTTTTTTTATTATATTGAATATTTTTATATCTATTTATTATTAGTTTTAAGATCTATTTGTTTTATCAAATTAAATACTTTTATGTTAAATATATTTTAAAATATATAAGTAAATGTGTGTTTTATTTTTGTTACTTTAAACATCTTTTTTTTTTAATTAATTTTCTAATTGATCGAGTCTGCCTTTTATTAATAAAATCTTATTTTGTACAAGAAAATTTATATTTATGTACTTTTATCAATGATGTCCATGAACGTAGGAAATACGTCTTGTGTCTATGGTCATATCTTTAGACCGATTGCTTGTCTCGTGCAAAGTTCGAATTTTGTCTTTTTTATTTCACACATTCGATTATTCTAGAGACGGTCCTGTTATCTGTCATAAACAGCGCCATCTCACTTGTCACATTTTGAATGTAACCTACAAAATTATAAACAAATATTCTAATTTTTTTAGGAAATGATATCTTATTTATGGAAAACTCTTGGAGCTGTCGGATATTTTATTCAATACGGATGCATAGCTCATTGTACCTTCGAATATTTAGGCGATTTTGTTTTGGTAAGTAGAATATTTTCGTGAAGTTAGGAAGAGATATTCTACAAAGGTAAATTTACAGTCTTGGAATCTCCTTAATTTAGAATAAAGGTCCGCTCACAGGAAACTACAAAATTTTAAAACAATAATTTAATTTTTGTTTTTACATTAATTTATATTAGCATAATATAATACTAATTACACTGGACAGGAGAATGTTGTCACAAATAAAATGCAAAGCCATTAGCAATTCTATGTCATATCTGAATTCACATTTGCTTAAATCATGACATGATTGTAATATTATATTATTATAATAAGATCTACACATGGCGAGAACTGACAGCTTATATTAAGTTTAGAGATCTCATATTTTAAAAGTGGAAAACCGGGACGCGTACGCTGGGTTGAAGAACTTTTTCTAATTTTTAAATACTATATTGAAGAACTCTGAACATATGTTTTTGTAATAGATTTTAACAAATATGATGGATTTGACCGTTTCCAGTTGCAAACGATTCCTTTCATCTGTCCATAACGAATCCATCATTAAAAATATACATTCAATAGCAGAATTTGATCTTGATAAAGTCAAACAAAAACTTATAATTGACTATTTCTTTGTGGGTGATTTTTTTAAATACACTGAACTGATTTTGGGTCCATTCTTGAAAGTATTGAACCGCAATGGAATAGAAATTAGAAATATTGTTTGTAAATGATGATTCAGTCATCAAACCTTCCCCACAAAGATTATTCATTTATTTTTTTGCATCACTATCTGAATATATTCGTTTTGACCCAATTAAATTTTCTTAAGATTTGAGACTTTCTAAGATTACTGGGTATTGGTTAAAATTCAAGAAAATTTTTCCCTGAATATCCACTAATGAAGTATCACCAGTTTGTACAGCGTTATGTATAACGTGCGATGCACAACCTACACCTATTAATTTTCTTTTTAGCTTCTCTTGTAGTTTAGTAAACACATTCATTTTTCCTTTCCTTTTTTAATAACCAAAGTTTGTGTTGGTATTAACTGCTGAAATGCCTATTATTTTGTCTGGAAGATGGTTTTTTGGATAGCATTTAGAATGAGATCACATATAACACAGATTATCAAACTTATTTCTTTTGCCGCTCCATTTGAAAATCAATTATTTTCCAGCGCCCCCAATTTTTTATACACTCCTAAGTTCGGTAACTTGCTAACGATTTCTCTCAGGTATGCAATATCATTCTTTAATGTGATGAGGTTGTCACGCAATTCTGTGTCTTTGTTTACCAAGAACTCTATGACAGAATCAAACAGATTGTAAAATCGAGTCAGATAATTTCTTTTTGATAGCAAATGAACTTCTGTGTAAAAGATCAATCTGAAATCTTCATCAACACAAAGCTGATTAAATAATCTGTCATATAAAGAGTTATTTCGGATTTTATTGACTGCTCTGATGACGTTGCAATGATTGAAACAGTCGTTCACTTAAATTTCTAGCAACTAAATGTTGTCGATGTATAATGCAATGTACAGCAAGCACATTTAGAATTTTATTTTTTAAGTACGCTATGAAGCCTTTTTGGCACTTCATAGCTGGAGTACCATCTGTAGCAGCTGATGTAATATTCTTCAAGAGAATTCCTTTTTCATCATGTTTTAAATACGGTTTCTCCTTTTGTGTCTGTCTAAATTTCTAGGAAATAATAGTTCTTGACATATTTTTCCTTCTTTAATAAACCTCACGTAAGACAGCAACAATAAAGTGGACTCATCCAACTGAATTGAAATTTGACTAGTCTTCAGATGATTGTACAATGACTCTTCAATGTTTTCAGCCATTTCATCAATTCGTCTTTACACAGAACTATTGCTCAAAGGAATTTTTTGAAATATATCTGCCGTCAGTTTATGGAGCACAGTAGTTATAACTTCTTTTATTGCCGGCAAAATTAATGTTTCTCTGATGGTGTGTGGTTTACCTGTTTGAGCAATTAACAAAGAGATATTGTATGAAATTCGAAGTCCGTTATCGTCTTGCTTAGCAGCCACCGAAAAAAGTTTCGATACACTTGACTGAGCATTATGCTTCTTTCCCAGATCTTAAAATAGGCTACATTTTTGTCCTTCTTACTTGGATGCATTGTAAATGATCAAATGATCTTGAAGGTTTCATCACTTCGTTTGAAAATGTTTTTAAAAAAAGAAGGCACAAAGTATTTAAGTAAATATTAAAATATAAAGTAAATGAAACTATAAATCAATCATCACCCCCCCTACACCACGCCAACGCCCCCAATTTTTTTCTGGGCCCCTTAACGCCCCCCTCTAGGTCTCCTACGCCCATAAGGAGGCGTTATCGCCCACTTTAAGAAAGACTGACATATAAGATCAGGAGTTTCTCCAGGGAGACTAGAAAATTTTAATATTGCTATCACAATTCCTTTCTCAGCAGTGAAATATCTTACAATAATAGATACAATCTTCAGATCAATATGATTTGCTGTGTCTACAGATACGCAACAACATTTTATTTTCCGCAGATCTTCTGATATTTCATTTCAGCTTTGCACTTGCTTGTGCACATGTAAATTTCTTATTCAAGATTTTAATTTAAATTGATAATGCACAATCTATTGATTGGAAGCTGTTGATTATGTTGAATTGTGTGAAATCAAATGTACCCTCTTGTGCAACCAACTCTATTTCTTCGTTACCGAACATTTGAGATTCAAAAAATGATGTCAATGGCTGACTTGAACATTTTGCAGACACACGTGGTCAATTATATCCGACTTACTTCCATGGCTAATGTTAAATTTTGCATGGCACAGGATACATTTCACTCTATAAGCACAACCACTTTTTGTTATAAATGGAAAAAGAATTTTCCAATTTTCGATAAAATTGCACTTACTTTTCGGTATAACGAGTAACTTATAAAAAATATATTTAAAATAATATGCACAACTTGCATGACTCAAATCACAATGTGATCAATGCATTCAAGTGTGCGAATCGATGAATCAGCTTTGTTCCCAGCAAAGCTGAAGGCATTCGGGTAGGATTCGGTGTTTGAATACAAGTCTTTCCTTGGAATTTTTGTTTGGTGGTAAAAAAAAGAAAAATATTTGCAATTTTCTACTCTAATGATAAACACATTTTTCTAATATAATTTGGTAAAGTATAATCTATCTACAAACCTATCCAGTTGATCATCTGTAAGTGTTCTACACATTGGGTGAGCAATATTATGAATCGCTTTTATGTATAATACTGCGATCTAAAATATCGTCAACCTGCGGATTCTTCAATGGCCTTGGTTGTGCTCTAATATCAATTTTAATAACTGAAAATCGCTTATAAACCCAATTTAAGCTATTAAGGTTTCACAAAAAATTCTGTTATTTCATCAATAAAATAGTTAAGAAGAATTATTCAACCTGTATCTGTAAACTGACCTATGTTATGGAAGAATTTTAATGATGATGACATTTTAAATAAACGTGCTATTCATACAGTTATTTTTAGACTGTAGAGAAATATACTGGAGTAGTGATTCACAAACTATTGGTCGCAATCTTTTGGCAAGACAAAAATATTTTATTTCTTGCGATCAGTTGATTTGCTTCGCAGAAGATTCATTATACCAATGTAATTTTTTAATATTTAAGATGTGACATTTGAAGGATATTACGAGCCCTAACAAATAAATGTTCGGACAGTACAATTTTTACTATTATTTATTGATTTTTTTACTGAAAGTTTCTAATCAATTTTTTTAATTTCTGAATTCTTGAAACAGTTGAGGTTCAGTTTTGTCTAAAAAATAAATAATATTTATAATATAAATTGACTTTAAATTAAACAACATTTTGGGATTACTGACTTTAGTGATTCGTATTACCATGGTAGATTTTCAGTCATTTGGGAAAATACCATCCAATAGATATTCATTAACTAGAAATTTTAAATATTCTGTAATTAAAGGAAGGAAAACTATCAACATTATCTTCGTGATATCTTCAATACCTGCGACTCCAGATTTTATTATATTATTAATTGGAATTAATACATCTGTCGTATCATTTAAGAAAATATTTTTTGCTTCTCTGAATAATAGTATTTTGAGGGGATTTTGTTGTTTTCACAAATTCATTTTAGTTTTTTATCCTATATATATTAGAAAAACGTAAATGTAGTCCTACATGAAAATGGCAGTTGCATTATGAGTTCTTTTTCAGTTTATATAAAAATTTAACAAGTCACTGTCAATTATTTGGTTTCAATTCAATTCAGTAAACTTCCGTATGGGGTACCACTCTTTAAATCGTCAGGGGAACTTACTAAAGAATTATATCTCTTTGGTTGCTCAGATAAAACCTAAGAGGTCCTATACCTTTAACACCATGATTCTCGAGCTTTGTCAACAATATACAGACCAATCTTTATTCGAAAGCAACTCTGAAAAATATTGTTTGATAAGAAGTCTTTCTTTAAATTAAAAAAAAATTAGAATGTATTTTGTATCAAATGCAATAATCCAACCTACCTTTCTTCTATTCATTGCTCATCCTGTTGCAACTTTGCAAACTGCAACTATCCACCATAAACTTATATTCATGACTCATTTTCTTGTTATTGGTCATTTCTTTGATGATTTAAACTAAAATTATGTTGTTTTATTAGTGTAGTGGACCATCGATGGAACCTACCATTTATTCAGACAACATATTATTAACCGAACATTTAACACCCAAATTTCGAAATGTTCAAAGAGGCGATATAGTAATTGCTAAATGTCCGTCAAATCCTAAACAGTATATATGTAAGAGGATAGTGGGTCTTCCTGGGGATAAAATTAGGACAAGTATGGTTAGTTCAGAAATAGTACCAAGAGGACATGTATGGTTGGAAGGAGATAATTCGAAAAATTCTTCTGATTCAAGAGACTATGGCCCAGTACCTCAAGGCTTGATTAGAAGTAGAGCAGTTTGCAGAGTATGGCCCATGAGTGAATTTAGTTTATTAACAAATTAATAAATTTGTAGTCATTTAAAAGGAGAATATTTAGTAGCATTTAAGTATCAACAAAAGTATTAATACTTATTTTTATTAAATTATATTTAAATTCTAATATATATTATTTTAATTACCTTCTTGTTGTATTTACCATTTAGAATTACTGAGTTACAAAAGAGATAAATCGATAAACTGGAATAGAACAACAAAAGTTTATTAAAAATGTAACAGCAATAATACATTCCTCAACACCCACCACATAAAATATATATTATACACAAGAACTAAAAAAAAATATAAATGCCATTTTAACATCGTAAAATTTCTCCATATCTAAAGAGTATATAATTCAAATAATAAAAAATAAAAAATAGTTTTGCTGCGTTAGAAGCTTTAAGTTGTCAAAGTAAAAAGTAGAACAATGTAAAAAAGGAAAAAAAAATCGAATATCTTAATATTATGTAAGTTTTAAGTGCAAGTAAGTAGCTACTGCAGTGCATTCCCAGTCAAAGCAAGGCACCGTTGCATACCTTCCCTTTAATTTTATATTAAATCGAACATTTGTGTGTAAAAAATGCTCTAACTGGGGAATGACAGCATTTTTAAATCTCACGAATCGAAACCCGCAGGAGGTTTAAAAATTCTGTACAATAAGATTTTATTATATATATTTTGCTTGTGAATGTATATGCCGTCCTTTCTAACATTCTAACGTCCCAAATTCTAATCTGACAATTTAAAGCTTATTTACGAGTCACGAACTAATAATTGCTTCAGCTTCATCTCTTTCTTCTACTAATTCCTTTCCAGTGGCATCCATCATGTTACGAGAGAAATCGTCAATTGGCAAATCTGTAATAAATAACATTAACAACTATTCAAAATCAGAATTTTCACCTATTACCTTTAACAATTTCCCACTTTCCGTCTTTAATAGTTACTGGAAAAGAGTACATGACACCCTTGGGAACATTATAGCTGCCATCGCTAATTACCCCCATGGAAACGAACTGTCCTGGTTTAGTTCCCATGAACCAATCCCTCATGTGGTCACCAGCAGCTTTAGCAGCAGACATAGCTGAAGACATTTTTCTGGCGGCAATAACAGCGGCTCCCCTTTTTTGCACAGTTTGAATGAATTGTGTACGTAACCACTCATCGTTTTTAATGGCATCTGGGGCTTTGAGTACTTGACCGTTCAGATCTACCAAAGCGTGTGTGGCATCTGGGTACTGAGTTGAAGAATGGTTGCCCCAGATAATAACATTAGTTACGCTTTCAACAGGAATATCAAGACGAGCAGCAATTTGTGCTTTAGCTCTATTTTGATCCAAACGAGTCATAGCAGTGAAGTTTTCGGGTGGAATGGATGGGGCGTATTTGGAGCATACGAGAGCGTTGGTATTTGCAGGGTTGCCAACAACAAGAACTTTCACGTCTTTTTTGGCGTATTTATCTAAAGCTTCGCCTTGCACCTTGAAGATTTTTACGTTGGCACTAAGTAAATCTTTTCGTTCCATGCCTTGTTTTCTTGGCATGGATCCTACCATGAAAGCAGCTGATACATCTTTGAAGGCTTCAGCTGGGTCCGCAGTTGGTACTACTCCTCTGAGGAGGGGAAAGGCACAATCGGCCAATTCCATGACAACTCCTCCGAGAACTTCCATCATGGGAGGGATGTCGAGGAGCTTGAGGATGAGTGGTTGGTTTGGTCCAAAGACATCTCCTTTAGCAATCATGTAGAGGAGAGAATAAGCTATTTGACCGGCTGCTCCGGTGACAACTACAGAAATTGGTTCAGACTGTGGAGAAAAACAAAGTTTTAATTATTTAAATTTATGTATTTGTTTTTTATTAATAAAAAGGATATAATTGACTTCCATTTCTATACACCTACATAGGCACTTAAAAATGTTTTAATTAGTAATTCCAATGAATCTAGTGATAAGAGTTAGGTAAATATATATAAACAACTTTGTTGTTTGTACAGCATAGTAATCCATTTTAATGACATAATTGCAATATATCAGAAATCTTATCAGCTATGTTTTTATATTTAGATTAATTAAAGGAATGTATCAGTATCACTAACATTTGATAGACTTGACATAAGCAGGTTTATAAATACTTATGTATAAATACTAAATTGTTTCATTCAAATATATATAAATATATAATATACGAGAACAATTCATATATTCAAATTTTGCTATATTTCGTGAATAGTGCATTCAAGGAAGTTTTATATATTCCTTTCTACATAGTTGAAACAAGAAACAATTGGGCGAGATAGGCAGAACTTAATGAACCTAACGGAGGATTCAAACATTTTGAGAATATATGGATCGCCCTTGAAATGTCGCATATAAATCTATTTAATCATTTGAATGTAATCTACATTGTATTATTTAAGAAATAATTAATTGTGCAATAAAAACTGAGAGATAAACATAAATATTTTTAAAATAATTAATATTTAACAAAAACTATACTGCCATCTGGTAAAATAACCTGAACTGAATCAATAACCTTCACAAATTGCCAAAATATTTCGTCAAAACCGATTAGAAGTCTATTTTTACTAGAATTTATGTAATAAGCAACATATTTAATAACATAATTACTCCCATTATTGAATCACATGTAATTGCATATTATTTTAAATAATATGTTTTAACCGGGTAAAAGAAGATAAAATGCATTAATATTAGAATATAATTTACCATTTTTAGGTTTTGTTCGGAGCCAAACACCAACCCAGACCCAGTCACTTTATCAACTGAAAAAGCAAACACCAAAACTCAAATCTGAATGATAAAAATTCGTCCTTTGAACTTGCTACAAATAGAACTGTCATAGAAAGGAAGTGAGCTTATTGGTCCATTTTAGGCGGTAAATTTGTATGAGCCTATAATAACGTACGTTCCATTAATATGTACCGCAAAGTGAAAGTAGTCGACATTTTAATTAAAAGAGTTGTTTTTATTAAAATGCATACATATCAGCTTGATATATATGACAGTATCGTTTATAAATATTGTAACAAATAAGAAAATTTTATTTTTTATGACCAAATTCAAAATAATTTAATTATCATTCAGCAACAAGGAAAATTATTTTTACGTAAAGCCAGACTACTGAAAAAGTGATAAAATATTAATTTTTGGCCTTTAAAAGGTTATGCCATAATAAAACTACAATAAAGTTATACAGTTTTCTTACACTTTTTTTATGGTATTTACCTAAATCTATCAAAATCTGTATTTTAAATTACTCTACTCGATTTGAGCGACTTGTAAAGATTCAAATGTGTTTAAACTCCGTTGCATCATAGTAGCATATGCGCGAGCTGAGATATATCTGAGAATTGAAAGAGTAGTCGTTTTCAGTAGACAGGCAGAGTACATGAAAATTGAGAACCCCGCGATCATTTCACAAGCTGCCATTAGCATCCATCATATTTCAGGCTTCTTATTCTCATTTATGATTTTTTATTTAATTTAAAAAGACCTTAGAAGACACCATTTTAAAATCGTTAATGATTTGCTATAAAAATTTAGAAGGGAAAAACTTTAGATTATATCTGCGAGACTACAGAATTATTGATTGTTGTAAAATATTTTTTCGACATCAGGCGCCTTTCCATATGACACCTACATCATATTTATCCACTTTTGCAGCTTTAATATTCTTCATATAGTGATTCTTTTAATTCGACAGGGGGGGCCGCGGAATCTCGATCCATTTGCCCCTTTAACTCGCCAACCTTCCAAACATTGAGAATATCAGAAACGTAAACACTTAACTCTTTGCTGAGAATCGAACCCAGGGCGCCACAACAGGCTTTTCTACCAACTAAATCACCTGTCTATTGGCAATGATGGTTAGATGGCTTTCTAATTTAAAAAATAAATTAGAGCTTGTGCTATTGTGATGTTTAACTAGCCTAGTAACAAAAAACTAAGAAGGCCGTCGATATTGGAGTACCTAAGGATTTTTTATTTAATGAAATCGAGCAGCGAAGCTTCGAGCTTCAGCATACATAATAAGCAATATTGCATACCAAGTAAAACTAAATACTTAGAGGGTTCTTATAATAGATTTCTACTATTTGTCACTAAAATTACTTATTTAAAACTTGTATTCTTCAATTAAATTTCAATGTAAACTCATTTAACGAATAATTTACTTTATGAAAGTTTTTTTCCTGTTAACCAATTGCCTTCGTAAATAGAAAGAATTGGCGAATTTCAGAGTTTTGAACACGACAAACACTCGAATTTCAGTCGCAGTTAAAACACCGAGGTGAATAGAAGAAATTATAATTTTTAAATTTTACTACCTATTTAAATTCCATATTAATTAATAATCTAACAACATATAGCGGAATTTTCTCCACTTGGCGTTCAGGTCATAAAAAAACGAATATTAATATCAGTAGCGTTTCATGCGAAATTTTGATATACGTTTTCGATAACATCATTGAAATGTCGGATCTTTCTTCGTTTCATGATTTTTATTTCGCCATATTAAAACTGATGGTATTTGTTCCAAATAAATGTATTTTATAAAAAATTTAGAATTAACCTAACCTAACTAAAACACCTTTCTTTCCTTACGTGGTACCCAGGTAAAGTGAATAGAATAAATTTTAAAATAAGCAATATTTGGCAAAAAGTAGAAATAATATATCCATATCTGTCTAAAATAAATCCTTGATTCTTCGATTTGTAAATATTTCTTACCTCCCTTAACGTTTAAATAATTATTGCAAGGTTACTCGACTTATTTGTAGTTCCAGGTTATACTTTTAGGTCAAATAAAAAATAATTATTAACGAGCGATTAAACTTTAAAAAACTCAAACAAATAAAAGTATTAAAGAGATTTTTAAATATCAATCATGAGTACGTTAATGGCAGTGCACCTGGAGGACATTCCATGTCCCCATCCCCCTGGTCTCCTTCTTTCATGTTGTTTTTATTCTATTATACTTAAACAAACGGATGTTCTCTGATTTCTCCAAATGAAAAAAGGACCACAAGTAGGTCTGCAGGACCACATTTTGTATTGTATCTAAAGGAAATCACTTCTTTGCTCTGTGATCATAAGCCTTTACACCTCTTCTTTCTAATATTAGATTTCCCTTTATTTACATAAAGTCATTCCTTTTTATAATATTATTCTAATAAAAACTTTTCTTACACACGTTTCTCTACTTTGATTTGCCACCAGAATTTAGAAGTGTAATGAGCTAGAGATTTTTAGTTTTTAAAAATTTTCAGGAGGGAATTCCTTTCTGTTATTATTTAGTCATTATCTTTAAAAATAAAATAAGTAGTTACGTTATCTATAATGTAAATTGTGACTAAACAAGATTTAATGCACTATCAAAATATGGTTTTGTAGGTGTAAAAATCAGAAGTTCTTGGCATTAACATCTTACATTTATATATGAAAATCATGTTTTGGTAGGGTATTTTGACTTTTTTCTCCTGCAATTTACTTAAAAATTTTCAAGGTAAAGCTCCAGAATTCTCCTTGCCGAGCGTAAAATATTTTAACGAACGATTGCCGACCAAAGAACACAATGGAAACGCATCGAAAGTCTAGAAGTTCTAGAATTCGAATTTGCGCGAACTTCCAACGCTATTTAAG
>JAUIMW010000516.1:0-16811 GCA_033557785.1 Enochrus cinctus
GAAGCAATTACTCTAATTTTCCATAAAGTTAAATCTAACTAGTTCCTTTACACAAATATGTTACAAGCAAATTCGTACATAACTAAGAAACTAAACTTCCTTGTGTTAATTGATAAACGAATATAAATAATATTATTAACGAATTATTTGGTTTTACTTTATGTATTTATGTTCTCTTTCTAAAAAATATCATCTTCATACAATATTGCTTGCAATTCGGAGTCTTCAAACTTTTTTTGATGGTCTTCTGCGTTCTTCATTACTTACATCAAAATCATTATCTCTAAAAGTTGAATACATCTTTTTCATGTTAATTTTGATTGAGCATGGTCACCATTTATTAAATACAAACATAACGAAGGTCAGATATCTAATGAAGAGTTCTTGGATGATCCTACCGCTAGTGATGGCCAATCCATTGTCTAACTTTTTGTCAGCCATTTCAAGAGTTTGTATGAACAGGATGATGATGCTCTGTTACCTAATTTGGACATTGATATCCATTCTATACTGCGTGCAGGTAGAATATTTCTCTGTGTGTAAACTTATATTTTATAGTAAAAACTTGATAAAACAGTGCCAAATTTAATAATAATAAAAATAATAAATCTTTCGTTTGATGTTTTAAAAACTACTAATTCAGTCTTGCCCATGTTCATGCGTAAGTGATGTTCATTAAGCCAAATATCTAGCTGGTCCAAAGCACTTACTACTGATGGAAGGCTGTTAATATACAGTATAAACAACAAGGGCCCAAGGATGGATCCCTGCGGTACTCCTCGTTGTATTTTAAAATGGTTTTAAGTGTGACTGCCACCATCCTCATCGAACATTTTAAGGCATTGTTCACGATCAGTTATATATGACCGTATTAGCTCTAAAGGGACTCCTCTTATTCCTAGATTTTCGATCTTGTTAAACAGGATGCCAAAGTCAACAGAGTCAAATGCCCTAGAGAGATCAACAAATAATCCAACCACCTTACTGCCATCATTTAGCCAGTCCAGTATTTGTCGAATCACTTGGTAGATAGCTCTTTCTGTGTTTCTTTCTGTGTCACATATGCATTTTGGTACGGTGTAAGTACATTAGTTTTTTTTATGAAGTCATAGATTCGGTAAAATATAATTTTTTCTAATATTTTAGAAATATTGCAGAGCAAGGTGACAGGTCGATAATTTTTTAAATTTGATTGATCTCCCTTTTTATGGATTGCCACCACTATTGCTTGTTTTCACATGGTCGGATGTTTTCCACAGTTCATACTTAGTTCACATAGAATATCTGCGGTGTATTTCAGTAATTTGGTAGGAATTTATTCAGTACCTTTGCTTTTTGTGTTGTTAAGTGTCATTATTTTATTGTAGACTTTCGGCGTGCAAAGTCTCAAAAATAGAGTTTCACATATTTTGTCTTAATTTTTCATGTTGTTTTGTATTTGAGATTATATATTGGTTGCAGATATTAATTATTTATTAAAGTTATCAAGTGTTTCGCTAATTGTTTCATCATCTTTTTTTAATTCTTGAATATTGATAATATTTTTTGTGATGTTTCTATTTGAATGTATGACATTCCACACTGTTCTTGGTTTGTTGACCGAGTTTTTCAGTTGTATTTCAACTTTGCCAGTTTTATCGTTTTGCGGAAAACTTTTTGTAATATACAACATCCACGTTCCCCAGTAGTTTCTCTTCATAGAGCTTCCTTTTCTTACAACAGTAGTTATCCAATTGTTGTGACGTATAGCCGTCGTTGTTTTCGAGAACGTTGTCTGTATATTTTCTTTAAGGATATTATGCATATGTTATAGTGCATCATCAGGATTTAGTGATGTTAAATTTTCTGACTAGTGTTCTTGCTTTAATTTATGTTTTAGTTCCATTAATTTATTATTTGTATAATTGTATTGCTTTATAGCTTTATAGCTCCTCCTTTGGCGTTTGGCTGTTGTGTTACAGAACACTCTATTTGTTTCTTCTCATTGTTCGCACTAGATGGCGCTCCAAAATTTTTCTGATGAACACTGATGTGGGGACTATTTGTATTTCTTTTTGGATTTTGTTTTTTGTTTATTTTAGTTTTGAGATATGGATAATTTTCTATTTAACATATATTCATTTGATTATCTAACAAACTTTGCCTCTGATTATTTGGATTTGATATATTCTCATGGTTTTTTCTCAGTAATAAATGCATTCACTAGAGAATTTAATAGTTCAAAAACATGCATTGACCATACATTTGTTAAAAGCTCTCTTAATAACAATCTATGCACAGGTGCGGTACTAAATAGCAAGATAACAGATCATAGTCCGGTAGTTCTGCAAATGAATAATCTATTTGATCGTGTATCGAAATTGAAAACAATACATTTCGTAAACTATAACAGGGTAATGGCAGAATTGGATGCGCTAGACCTCTCGCAATCGATATTGGTAGAAGACTGTGACCGAGCGGTTGATAATCTGGTTTCTATTATCAAAAAAGCGGTCAATTAGCAGACCTCTTGTAAATCTTATAATTCACGTACTAGACCGAGAACTGTTTGGATTACCAGAGGAATTATAAATTCGATTAATGTTAGGGACTGATTGTACAAGCAACTACTGTTAGAGCCCAATAATCAACAAATACGTGATTTACGTCTTTTATACAACAATTATTAGACATGTTATTCTCTTGGCAAAAAAACAATGTTTCATTAATAAAATTGAAAATGATCCATCAGTCGCAAATTTTTGGAGAAGCACCCGTAAGTTTTTAAACAATTGCAATAATAAGAAAAAATGGATACATTCATTAAAGATAGGAAGAAAGATTGTGAGAGGTGATGTGAACTTGGCAGAGGAGTTCAATAACTTTTTTATCGAAGCTCCCAAATAGCTAGCCGAGAAAATAAAAACTGACGGAATTTCAGTTCAACAAATGTTAAATGAAGTTAAGAAGTGTGAACAGCCAATTTTTCTTTCCCCAACAAATGAAGTAGTTGAGTCCATAATAAAATCCTTAAAAAAACCTGCAGAATCGATGATATTAATAATAAATTAGTTAAATCCATAGCTCCTTCGATTTCTAAGGCTCTTGTATGTATTTTTAACAAGTGTATGGAGGTCGGCTCCTTCCCAAAACTTTTTAAAAAAATCCATTGTTATCCCCATTCATAAGACTGGATCCAAAACTTTAGATAACTTCCGTCCAATTGCCTTAACAAATGTATTTTTAAAATATTTGAAAAAATATTATTATCTCGAATACTTTCGTTCTTTAAAAATAAGAATATCTTGAGTAACGGCCAGTATGGTTTCACCTCCGGGATGAATGTTGACGATGCAGTTTCTGAGCTGACGACCAGTGTTATTCGCACGAAAAATGATGGGAGGCCGTGCATTGCAGTCTTTTTAGACCTAACGAAGGCGTTCGACACGGTTGATCATTCTTAGCTTCTTAAGAAACTCAGTATTTACGGAGTAAGAGGTGTACCTTGGAAGCTTCTTAAGGAATACATCACTGATAGGGAGCAGGCTGTTAGGATGGGCTCGGTTGCCAGTGGACCTCGGACTGTTGTGTGTGGTATTCATCAGGGGACGATACTAGGCCCGCTATTGTTTAACAAACAAAATCTCAATATATTTTTTCCAAGATGAGATCGGGAGTTGATGAGACGTTTTTGTACTTGAGAATTCATAACAGGGAGTGCGGTATTGCCGATAATTGGGGTTGTTGCAGTTTGTTATATCAAACCTACACAACGAAATACTTGGGGCAGCGGAATGCCATGTCAAAAAAATGGAAATAATACAGAAAAAAAATATTAAAGGTCGTTTTTTCGAAATCTCCATCATTTCATACGCATCATACGCGTCATGAATGCATTTGAAACAGTAGTAAGGAAATAGAACTTTTTATAAAAAAAATAAAAACCATGCACAGATATAAGAATGCCACGCACAGACCATCCTGGTCTATGTGGTGCTTCGACTTAATGATATAATTAACAATATTTTGATTATTAGTGTAAATTAAACCAAGTGTGTTGTTTGAAAATGTAATTCTTACTGGTGGCGTGTCTCGACAGATTCCTTTCTTAAACTCTGATTAAAACCAAAACTAAGTTGGGACTTGTTGAAGCTAACCAGTGATTTTGAAGAATGTTGCATTTAACTAGACTATTCTTTTTGTCACTTTTTTGCGATATTGTTTATTTGAATTTTTTTTTTGTATTTTTTTATTGTCATTTATTTATATAGCAGGTTTTAACTAGTATTGTTTTGCTAATTTGAATTAATTGTTTTTTTCTTTCTTTTGTATGCATTTCTATCTGAATAAAGTTTGTTTGTTATTATTTTGTGTGTGAAGCAGTGATTAGAGTCAAAGTGTATAAAACGCCAGAGGTGAATGTCTTTTTGGCACCAATTAATTTTTATTTGATTATTGCTGTTTCCAAAAAATGGCAAAGAATTAATATGTTCTCTTTAGAAAGTGAATTTTAAATTATTGTTATAACTGTTAAATGTAAGAACAATTTCATCAATTTTGTTTAAAGGATAAGTATAATTATTATATCACCAACATAACAAAAATACACAGAAGGTTTAATTTTAATTTTTTTTTTTTAAACAAATTTCCTCTAAATTTTCCATAGTTAGGTTAGCAGTAGTTGATGATATGCAACTACCTATAGTTTCGAAACCAGTTGTATAAATCAGAAGAAATGTACAATAGTGGACCAAGTATAGATTCCTGTGGAACACCACAAGGCAATTCCGTCGGGTAGAAAGATCATTTAAAATGTTTACTCTTTGTTTCCTGTCACGAAGACAATTATGGAAGAATGCAATTGCACCACAAGAAAGTTCAATGTAATGAAAAATGGCAAGTAGTAGTAGACTGGATGAATTTATATATAATTTGTTTGCTGCAAACCATTCCTGTAGTTATTGTAAAGCTTCTGCTGAATGACAGAGGTATCATATGCATAGATTGTTATTTCGGTAGCTGGGTTTTGAACACATATCACAAGGTCATTGACAAAAAAATATAAATAAGAGAGGTCTCAGCACAGATCGCTGTGGGACTACAGCCAGTTCTGCCTTTTTGCTCAAAGTATAGGTTACAAGCTTGTTCAATTCATCTGCCTGTAATACATGAACCATTTGAGTTCCCTTATGCCGTATCCAAGTAATTTAGGACACATTTACAGCAGTAATTGTAGACTTCTGATATTTAAAATTTTTTTAGTAGATAAAATATTTTCCAACAACTCCTGATTGTTTATTAATACACACACTTTTACAAAAATTTACTTTTTGTCACTTAACAATAAATTATCAGTATCTGACGATGTATTTTGATCTACAATAATTTTCATATAATCAAAATAGGCCAGCTTACAAAAAAAGTTGTGAAGATTTATTGACGAAGAGACTCTAACACAAGTTTAAAGCAAAATTAGCAGTGGATTTATAAAGGGAATCTTTTGATGTAGTTGTCACGACTGAAACCTGGGAGAGGCAATCTCTAAATTCAAATATTCTATAATAAGGTATTTCTGGAGGGGGGGATCTGCTGAAAATTCAAACAAATTTTTTTAATCTGCAGAAAGAATACTTTAATTATATTTTCTATATTTAGCATTAGTCATGAGAGTACCTAGCTACTCCTTCAACCAGAGTGCAAAAAAGTAGACGCTTTTTATCAAAGGCTGTGATATTCATTTTCCAATAAGCACCATCTAACGGAAACCAATTATAACTTGACATATCAAAAGAACAATCTGTACCAACGTAAGTTCCCTGCAATAAGGATTAGGTGGGATATATTTTTAAAGACAAAATCTAAGATACCTTTTTGACAGGACACCTAAATGTTGGTTTTATACATGTTAGAAAAGGGGACCAAACTTGATTTTCCGATTCCATCATGTCGCACAATTTTGTAGTTTTAATCGTGGTGAACTTCATACAGGTGTCAAGAGCTTCAGCCCCTTTACAACGGTTCACTTCTATAAAACACTGCAATTTTTTATTTTATTTTAGTAAGAATTTAACTTGAAGAATAGGGAGGACGTGCCGTCATATCCTTTGTAACATCTTCATTAACGCCAATTGAATAGTTAAAAATTAAACTGTTGGTAGTTTGCCTAAAAGATATGCTATGGTATATCACTGGTAAGTTGTTTTTTGAAAAACAAGGGGACAGCAATTTATTAAAAACCAGCGTCAGCTAAAACGTAATAGATATATATTTAAATTTGGTGAGTATACAGTTCTTACTCGTTTCTTTTTAAATAAGTCTGCCTTTGTTTGCAACAATATATTTAACATTAAGAGTACTGCAAATGGTTGTATATTCATGTTGGATGCACACTGTTTAAAGTTAAATTAGGGTCTTATTTATGCAGTACATACTAATGTGCTTGTATGTTTTGCACAATTTAAAACAAAAACAGCCTCATCAATGAGTAATAATTTTTACATTTGCAATATTTTTCAAGATCAATTACCTTTTTTAGAATTATAATACAAATAAGCCTGTGACAGAAGCCATATATAAATATTGACGAGTCTTCATAAACAGGCAGCCCGAATCCCCCCGAGATGAGATTCGCTAACGCTTCTTTTGCCTTATCCTTACAAGCTAAATTGAATTCCTGTTTTTTGATATATGTAGAATCCTAAACAACTAGAAAATAAGTGCTTAAAAAAACAAATCCAAGAAATATATCCATTTTAAATCAATTTCTTAACTGATAACAAAGTAATATTACTTCCATCATTAACCTTTGTTTATAAATGAAACACTTTTTAATTATAGGGAGAGTTAGTGGAAGAATAATTGCTTTATGCTTGTGGTGTGGACATCAGATTTTTGTACCCTGTTTATTAGAAAACAGAGAAACATGGAAAAAGAGCATATGGGGAACAAATTAACAAAAGATTCCAATCAAACAAGATTATATTTATTTTACTTTTAATAATTCAATCAATATAAATAAAAAATTAAGCATTATAAAAACACACAAAAAACTACATTTATAATCTTCCTTATATAAATATAATATTATCGCAATAATTCTAAATATAGATTAATTAATAATAAAAAGTTCTGATATATTGCTTTCATCCGTTTCTTTCCAATTGTAATAAAAATAATATTAATAATACAAAAATGTGAATATCACATACACAGTACAACATACATGTTTAGACTTGCACAAAAGACGGCTTTTATTAATTTTAAGTAATTTTTATTTATACGATATCGATAGAAAACGTGTAGACGAGAGAGAAATACAGCAATCTTTGCATTTTTTTTACCTCTGCTACTACAAGCTTCACTTAAAATTTCTGGCAGTAGATTACTTTTAACTTTATCAAAATATATAATCGATCTATCATCACATTCAAAGTTCATTCCAAAACGTACCACCCGATGTTTTTACAGCCCGTTCGATAAGAATAAAGCTGCAAAAACATCAACAGCACAACTTTCTAATGGTAACTATTATATATACATGATCAAGTTTTAGATATTGCAAAAGTATGCATAACATGATTGTTAAATGTTTTGAGAGACCAACAAAAATACGATATCACAATAAAAATCATAAGACTTTAACGATTATAGTGTTGATTTTCTTTCTATTAACTAAAATGCAACAGTTGACTCTAACTATCTAAAACCACGACACTCACCACTTACCATACATTTCTTCATTGATCTTCTAATTCTTGGATGAAACTACATATCGCACATGTACATTTAGCATATTGAGAGTCAATCTTAAGGCTGCGTTAACCCAATTATAAAACTAGAATAATTATAATTTAAGAAAAAAAAAACTATAAAATAATTTCACTAAGAGCGTATACACAATAAATAAAAAAATATAAAAAATTGAAATAAAATGTTTTATTAGTTTTCAAATGTATCAAAAATACTCCATGTTGATAAAAACGAAAAATTAAACTAGCATAAATATAAAGTGGATTATTTTGTAAATTATATTAATCAACACAATCGGTTTACAGAGCGCGCACGTAAGGGTCTCTCTAGTAAAAACGGAACAATGTTGTTTTTATTTTTTAATTTCTACAAATAGTGATATACGAACGACACACCTGTTGTTAATATATAGCTATGTACGTAAATATTCTGAATTTACCAGAGTTTTAATTCGATATTGTATTACACGCAGTGCAGTTTACTAACTTGTAAAATACGATTTGCTGCCTGTTGTTAATAGTCATATTCGAGACGAAGATGTTTTTGATCAGTCTTTAAACCTATGTCGATTCGGGTACTATGAAACCATATCGTTCCACGAACTGTTATTGCTCGAATTACTGCTACTTGAAGACACTGAAACCAAACAAATTACTTACAATTAACAAAAAATTATAAACCTATAACTCCTCACCTAATGGCTTAGGCACCTTATCTTTGGGACCCCATATTCTCACTGTGCAGTCATCTGAAACTGAAGCTATCATCTGTGGGTAAACAGGATTCCAGGACACACAGTTAACAGTTCTAGCATGACCTGGCAACGTGACAATGGGCGTTTCATTTTTGATGTGCCATATGTATACCTAAAACCCACATTTAAGTACCTTCCCCAAAAAAAACCTCATTCTTACAAACCTGATTGTCTTCACTACCACTAGCTACATAATCTTGATTTGCTCCACCAAAACAAGAATATATGGTAAAGTGACCCTGACTAACCCCTTGGAATCTCCGAACTAGGCACTTGTCTCTCAAATCCCAGAGATGGACGCCTTGATTAGCGACATTTAACAAAGCAAGTCTATCATTTTTGTCCACGGTAAATGCCATTATAGGATGTAGCTCTGTTAATCTAAAAACACAACATTCCATAATTTCCACGACACAATTACTCAAAAACAACTTACATATTTGAATCTGTAAGCTCCTCAAATACATAACTCCTAATCCTATAGTGGGTATCGGCAGCCAATACAGATTTACCGTCATTTCGGCACTGCAGACATTTAACTCTCACCCCCTCCAAAGTATCAAGGATGTTACCGTCCATATCACATTGGTAAAAATGACCTCTCATTCCGCCAACGACAAATTTGGTTCCATCTTTGTTCCAAGCGCAGCTCGTCAAGACGTCTTCAGCTGATTGTGACACTTTCAGGCACTTTTCCGTTTCTACGTTCCAGACCCACACTTCAGGACTCTCTTCGGGTCCGCACACTATTATGTGTGTAGAGTCTGGACTCCAAGCTAAATAAGCCGCACCATACGGATGGCCCTCCAAAGTTTTCTTAACCGACACGGTGCAACTGTCCGGATTTACGTCCCATATAATCACATTTGTATCTTTGGAACCGGTCGCCAATTTCTTCCCATCGGGGGAAAACTGGCAGAACCAAACTTCATCACAGTGGTCATTTAAAACCTAAAAAAATTACGGCAAATTCCAGGAGAATCCACAAATAATAAAACACTGCTGCACAAACACCAACTTTTATTCAGACTCAGTACATTATACAAAATGTTTTATATTAAATCAGACTGTCGGTCACAGAAAAGTGAAAAGGGCACGAAAACATCTTCACTCATAGCAAATTTCCAAGAATTTCTTTTTTTAATTCCAAACATAAGAGGGCCGCCGGAGAAATAGGGCTTTGGTAAAAATCTTCCGGTTCACTTGGGGTTTTCTACAGAGTAAGAATATAAAATTTTGGATTACTACCAAATCGATAGTGGATTTCAAAACACGCCACACACAAAAAAGGCAAGCACATGCACCATTAAGAGCGGAGAAGAACCAAATTATCCGTTAATTGACAAGAAAAGTTGGTATTTGTGCTAATTTTAATAAATGCCAGAAGCTACATTATACGGTCATTTTACATCTACCATTTTACATGTACCATTTTACACTAGAAATCTTGAAACATATATTTTAAGTAGCATACAAAAATATTCGTTGGAAAAAAAAGATCCACTGGACACCCATTGATCACAAACAAACTTATAAATTGGTTTTAATTGGAAGTATATTTCTTCCCTGAATAGGATAGGATAGAATAGAATAAAGTTTATTTCTCAAACACTGTACTGTAAAAAATTATAAATTTTAGATGCCTACAAGAGCATTTTCGCACAGGCAGACCAGCAATTGTTCTGTGTTTGCTCATATGAAAAAAACAACACAAATTTTCTTCCACAACTGGACCAGTCTCTCATATCAAGTAAGTAGCTGCGCTACACTTCTAGTTCGGTATTTCTTCTAACAGTTTGCAAACAGTATAGAGCAGTTAATTTCTTTTTTTATTTCAGAGACATGAGCATTCCACTTCAAGGTTTTGAAGAAATGAATGCCAAGAAATTTTATGACCACAGTTGGAACTAAATCATTTTGAATGGTATATAGAGTAAAGATTTTCGTTTTATCTATGTTCATGGTAAGGCAGTTCGAGGAAAACCATTTCTTTGTTTCTTGTAGACTTTTTTGTGTTTTATTTTGTAAAGGGTTGAGTTTCGATTCTGTGTTAATATGATGTGTTGTCTGCAATGTGACAGTGATGCTGCCGTGATGTTGGAAAGGTCATTTACTCATAGTAAAAAGAGTATGGTCTCTAAGACTGAACCTTCTGATAATTCAGATGTAACTTTCTCCTAGTTTGATATTTCTCCTTACCACAATACTGCCTGGATTTTGTCTTGCAGACATTTTTTGTTAAATCCGTTGCCCGGAATATCATATCTTTAAATCTTTCTAAGTAGGATCTCATGCTGTACTGAATCAAATCCCTTGCTCAGATCACAGAAGGCGATTTGTGCCAACTTCCTTTTGTTGAAAGCTTCCAGAACTTGTGCTATTTTTTTTACTAATACTATTATGGCGAAGCAGGCACTTTTTTATGTATTCATGCTGTTTATCTTGGAAAGCCAGGTGCTTTGTGAAGAAGTTCATTCCGAGTAAGACGTTTTTTTTTTGTTTGTATGGATATTTTTTGTGAGTAGTAACCTTGAAATCATCTTTCTTTCTGTTTGGTATCTCACTGATTTTTGCATCTCTAGGAGAGGATTATTGACGTAAGTTAACTCTTAGTTACTCGCTAATGCGGTCGAAAAAACCGCGCTTTTAGAAAAAACGATCTCTATGGTTGCCATTTTTATTTAAGCCCTTAAGACTCCACTTATTGCTCAACCTATCCATTAGTGAAAGGGTAGTAGACAGGACATATTTTTTTAAACTGCTTACTAGAAATTAGCACCTTTGATAGTAAGGTGCGGTTCTTTAGACCATAGGTGCGTGTACCGGAGGAACTTTTTGTGTCGTGAGCAGAAAGTGTTGTGACTTTGTGTCTTTTTTGTTTTGTTAACAAGTAATGACTTGTATTTAGTGATGGTTTTATCAAGGGGTCACCTAATGGTCCAAATAGTTTTAAAAGCTGAAAATTCATCAGATTTAGATGAAATTATTGAAACTTATTCTGATTCAGATGATGAAGAGTTGAGTATCATGACAAAAGCAATTGAGTTATTATATTTTTAATATTAGTAATAAATATTACTTTAAATCAATGTGTATTTGTTGTTTAGTATTTATTATATTATATTAGTTTTCAAATTTTTTCTCAGGAAACAGGCACACTCCAATAGGTATATTCCTGTCAAGGTAAGTATACCCTTTGCTATAAAATGTTCCTTACAGGAGTCTCTGTATTTTAAGTACAATAGTACTCTTACACATTTCTGTTGCAGAATAAAAATTCTATGTTTGATGTCTCCTGACCAGCCTTCGCACGTAGTGTTCTCAGCAGGTACACACCACCACTCATCTTGGGAGCGAAGTCACCACGGTAGCTCCATCCATAACCATCAACGATGATTTTTTTCTTATCGTTAGCTTTATGATTTCCACATTGCCTCAAGTAAGTCATTCATGTACATTAAAAATGAAAGGGGCCCAAGGATTGACCCCTGAGGCACAAGGAGTTAATTATCTCATTCACTGCTGACAAACTTGGAGTTAACATACTAATTGGTATTTATTTGTGGGGTTTTGCCGTATTATTGCAGAGGTTTATTCATTTGTTCATCGTTCATTTGCATTTTGTTTA
Organism: Enochrus cinctus; assembly: GCA_033557785.1. Taxonomy (NCBI): domain Eukaryota; kingdom Metazoa; phylum Arthropoda; class Insecta; order Coleoptera; family Hydrophilidae; genus Enochrus; species Enochrus cinctus. Next base: position 12,111 of record JAUIMW010000516.1, read on the forward strand.
TTATGTTCTTACTGCCTCCGTCTATTTGTATGGTTTTATTTGCCATTCACTTCCTCCTTTTGGATTACCCTGTGCTACAGTTTGCAATTCAATGAATTCTCTTTGTTGTTGGATTATTCTATTTTTCTGCATTATTATGGCTCTAAGGTTTTATATTTTTTCAGCTTGGTTGTTTAATGTTTTGTGGGAGATTCTTCCTTTTGTGTAGGCTTCAGGTAAGCAATTTCTCTTTGTAATTCCTTTGTGCAGGATTTGTAGTAGAATTTAATTATTCAGTCTGTTTTGAGGTCAATTGCCATTGTCCATGACAGTGGTTATTAAAATTCACATAAGTACACTATGAAGTTTTATTTTTGGGGAGTAAAGGTTTAAAATAATTCCGTATCTGCAAAGAGTTTAGACAAAGCTAAAAATTATTCTATAAATACTTGATGCAATAAAGAACTTGAAACCAACACCAAAGACCCCGGACTTGTAAAGTTAGCATTAATCTGAACTTTTAAAAAACAGTCAATAGAATGTTTGAGATTCTGTCACACTAAAGTAATTATTTTAGCAAAAAGTATCATTTCAATAGAAGTATATGAGATATATAACAAACAAAAAAAGATTATGTAGAGAACTGAGATCAGTTTGCAATATTGGAGAATCAACATAAAAAGAAACAATATATCAAATGCAGAGGTCGAAGGAGCTTTACTAAATTAGATAAAAACATAAAATCAACTATATTTTTGTATGCTACTTTATAAATAAAATATAAACCACTTACTTGAATAGTATGTGTAGGGAAGGTCTCCTTGGGGCAACAATGGTCCACTAAAAGTGATGCATTGTTTAAACAGACTGCTACTGAGGTATTGTGGTATTTACATCGATAAGTTTGCAATTCCAGAGCTTGATTCAGTAAGCTTCTTAGTCTGGCAGGTGGCAACATAACGGTAGCAGGCAAGTAAGCTTGGAGTTTCTCCATGAGTAGAGAACGAGAGAAGTTGCCTTTGCCAGCCCTACAAAAAAAATATTTAAGCAACCTAAGCTACCATCGTCCAAACGGACTTACCATTCTGCTCTAGCATGCAGTTCAGGCACATTGGAACACATCATGTAGCTAGAGAGGGTGTGTACTCGTTTCGTGTTGTGCTGCAGAGGGGTGAGTTCGTTACGGAGAACGTGAAGAGCGTCGAGTACCCTACCGTCTTCAAGATATTCCAAGTATTTTTGTTCTAGAAGCAGAAATTTCATTTCTACAAGGCTATCGGTGGCGCCCAGAAGTGGTCTGAGCTCCTGCAGATCGTGGTCTGCTTTGCTCCAGTCTCCGTCCATAACATGTTGCCTGAATTTAGCTGCAGCAGGATGGTCCAAGCGGCATCCTGATTCGCTCATAAGTGATTCAGCAGTGCGACTGTTGATCAAAAATCAAATGAAAATACTATTTTTTAAACAATTTGAAGAGAAATGTGCATAATTTACTAGTAAATAAAGTGTTTTGTGTCAATTGGCAAATTCCAGAAAAAATCGAACAGTTTCGGATGCCTTTTACCAAAGTTGTTGTTGCATTTCTTAGATATTAGGACATTAATCAGTAGTGTAGGTAACACAATAGCATGTGAACTAGTGACCTAGTTATTCAACAAGTTCATTGACATAACATTGCAGCAACACTAACAACTTGCAGGAAATACTATCTGTTTGTTTTATAAGCCTATGCTTATTAAAGCTTCAAGTAAATTATTTTTACTTCATAAATAGAACTTGGGAAATTTATTCTTTGTGCCTAAACACATCAACTTTCTCTATATATGGATTTCAGGTCATTGTCATGATAATTTTGTGGTATTTTATTAACGGTGTTAGAAAGAAATAAAGTAAGATTTAAATATGCCATTTCAAATAATCTTTTTTAAAGTAAACATGAAACGTGAGTTGTTAATTGATAAGTTATCTGCAAAGGAAAAAAATACTTAAAAAAATTATTCAAATTATCAAGCTAAGCTGATAAAGGCAGTTTGTTAATTTGATTCTTAATTTATTGTGAAATCTTTTTATGTTTAGCTTGTAATTCAATATGAATTTAATTTAATTGAAAATATTTATAATAATAAAAAAAATGTTTGCGCTTAATTATAGTTGTCAAGATATATTGTACAAATTAATTAGTTAATAAAATAGCATTCCCAAAAAAATTAATTAGAGCGCATGTGTTAAAGTACACAACCAGAAATAGATTTTCAACCCCTCTTCTATATCCACATCGCTACCTATTTGATTAATTTTACAACCCAATTAAAAATTATATATATTTAAATTTGAAGCATTGATTAATTAATTATAATATTCATAATTGGTAAGACTGAAATCGACAGTCTAAGCTAATTATAGCAAATGACCTAATAATAAACAAAGGAGGATGCGAAAAAGTCAAGATGACTTAGCATATCATTTCGCGAGAACAAAGAAAAAAGGTAAAACTACGCATAACACATTGTCATTCGGCAAATAACTAAATTAAAAGAAAGTTTGTTTACACAAACAGCTGACAAACCTGATGTATGTCAACAAAAAAAGTGATGGTCTTTGTTTGATAACAAGATGGCAACAATAATAAAAGAGCTTCGTAAGTGAACTTGGCAAACGTAAAAAGAAAAGTGCTTACTTAAGTCCTTCGGCTTTTAAGTATTGCCCAATCAGTCGAACAATATCTTGATTAATTGGGGTGAGGGTGATCGAAGTTCCTGGTGCGTTCCCATCACCATGACCGTTCTCAGATGCCCCGTTGCTTGCAGATGTAGATCCATTTTGAACACATCCATTGCTTGAAGCTTGCATGTTTTCAGTACTTTGTTGACTATTCCTTCGGGATTTTTTACGAGGCGGTTGTCCACCTTCGTTCCCCGACGACTCACTAGTAGAGGCCAGACTTATTTTTGAAACTTTCTTATTATAGTTATTTTTAATTTATTTACGTACGCACTGCAAATCGATTGCAAACTCACGATGGACCTCTATTTTCGAGCAAAACTGTGCGTAGTTCGTACGCACTGCACACAAAACCTATTTTCGTTACGTCACTGAAAAATGGACAACTTTCATAATCGCGACCAGAAAGGTTCTATTTTGGTAACCATACACGAAATGTCAAATATTATGGATTATGCATATCCCATATCCTCTATGGCGTATACGTATATTTTTTTAAGTGTCACGAGGGGGCCCAGTCAGCATATGTCTTCGAATCCCACGTATTGCACCACCTCGAAAACAAAAATCAGCTGAACTTTTTAGACGAAACAGCTGTACGTTTGACCTCGAGAGATTAATAAACCTTTGTTGTTTATATGCACATGCGTAGAAATGCAGGAACCTGTTCTCTCTTCGCACAAACGTCAAACTGTAAACGTCAAATTAACACCAACTTTATTTACTACCCACGAAATGTCACTAACATACGTAGTTAAGCAGGATACTTTAATTTTCTAGTTGTTTTTCTTCAGTATCTAAACGCCAGATGGCAACGAATATTCTATAGCCTGACAATTGTCTAATTGTCATATACAATTATTACATTTTTTTGCACTGATTATCCCCCCCCCAAATTATTATTATGCTTCTTACATTTAAAGGTTTTTTTTTCTATGTAGAATGATCACAGTTTTTAGCTGGCTGAATTTTTATATTTCTTCTACAAAATTTATTTATTGCATTTTTTTTACCAGCTAAATGTTTTAAAGTACCATTTATGATCAAATTTTTCAGTAATTTTATTCACATGATTGTGACTCCTCTATTATTATTGCCAGATATTCGTAGTTTTGCAGCTGCTCTATTTGGTTCTCGTCTATCTTTATTTGCGTTGGAATTTGTGCCTGATCTTGTATCATTATTATTTTTGTTTTTGCTTTGTACATATTGATAGTCCTCTTAAGAACATCGTTCCAAACGTTTAAGTTGCTTCCCACCCTTATTGAAGTCCTCAACAATATACAAATTTGACCTCTAGCCATGTCTCCCACCTCACCAAGCTCCTCATAGAATATATTTTTTATCTCCGTCTACTCGTCCTCGTTCCATAAACTGGTATATATGTTTCCAACCTGTTCCTGTACTTAACCTCCACAAACAGTGTTCTTTCGTTTATTGGTTGCCACCCCTGTATACTGTCTTCTAGTTTTTATATAGCTTGCACCCAACTCCAGATCTTGCTCTCCATATCAGGCTGGACCCATTGTGTACCTCCATGTACCGTCTTCCTTTATTTTTGGTTTCCGATATTAACAGAACCTCAAATCTTGTCCTGTAATATCCGTTCATCTATATTCCATGCCATCCATGCTTCGGACGATTCGCCAATCCAACCGGTCCAGTCCACATCCCAGTCTTGGAATGACCAGGAAATTCTCGCCGTCCTCGAGAATAGCGTTTTTGAGGTCTTTGAGCGCCCACCACGTGTCTTCATAACTTGGTTTCTCAAAGAACCTGTTCTTCGATATCAGGTGGAAGATCTTCCTATCTCCACGCTCTTGCCTGATTACACGCCCTGGCTGTCCCTCTCGCTGGTGTGGCCTCCCAAATCTTCGGTGGAACTCCGCAGCAATCCCTCGACCCATTTTCAGGTCTTTGGACACACTGGGCAAGTACATACTCGGCCGGTACTTCGAACAAGTCACCACGTTTTTCCTCAGTGACACCGTAGCGAAACTTCTT
>JAUIMW010000517.1:0-16795 GCA_033557785.1 Enochrus cinctus
AGTATTTAAAGAAAATGAAATATCCCTTAGATATTTATAATGATATAATAAGAACATGTACATGTCGGAATACTTGAAAGACATTTCATATCCTTATTTTATTATTTATGTAGGATAAAATCAATGATTCCCTGGTGCTCTCTTTTTAAGATGTTTTAGTTCTATTTGAACTTTACAGTAATACTGAAAATTCTTTTCTTAAGTTTAGTTGTACAATAAATATGGTAATAAGTATTAGTAAAACACAGTAGTTAATTACATTATTAATAAAAATTAATAAGAAATATACAAATGCTAGAATACATGGAATGTCCTCCAGGTGCACTGCCATCAATGTACTTCTTGTTGATATATAGAAATCTTTTGAATGCTACTTTGTTTGAGTTTAAGTTTAATCAAAAATAAGAAAATAATTAGTAACCAAGAGAAGTAAAGAAGTGTAAGTGAGAATACATTGATAACAGTGCACCTGGAGGTTCTTCAGGTGCATTGCCATTATCATGTTTTAATATGTTCAAAAATCTTATCAATATTTTTAAGCCTCAACTAGGAGTACGTAGACAACAGTGCATCTTTAGGAATTCCATGTCTTCCAGAACCTTTGGTGCTTTTACGTTGTATGTATTTATAAACCAAACTTAAGAATGTTGATTAATTTTTTAGTGTTATTCTAATATTGAAGTAAAAACTGGAAAACATAGAATGTTCTTCAGATACTACACAGTCTACATCTTTTAAAATAAAAAAGAAAATCATAGATATAATCACAGTATGTTTAAGCTTTAACATTCTAATAAAAAAATTAAATAACCCCAAGATTCTTGAAAAGTGTTAGATATCAAATGTCTTACAGTACTTTTCGAAGCAAATTTTAGTACATTTTAGGTATTTTTAATAGAATTTTAAAATACAGAAGATTAAAGAAGATTATCATAGATTCCAGGGAATACAGAAAATCTTTTAGGTTCCACGTTGTTTTAAATAAATTTTAATAATAATAAAAAATAATAAACTTTAACATTTAAGAGAGCTCCAAAAGGTTTAATGTTTAAAAATCTTAATAAACAAAATAACTTATCAAACTTCAGGAGTATACCTGAAGGACATTTCATGTTCCCCAGACCCCTTGGTGTTCTATTTTACGTTGTATTTACTTGTAAACCAAATTAAAAAAGTTAATTTAGTGTTATTCTAATGTTGGAGTAAGATTTAAAACTAATTAAAAGAGAATTTCAAAAGTTTGATTTACAAGTAAAAATCATAATACTCGAGTACCTAAATGATTATGTCCTTCAGAATTTCTGGTCCTCCTTCTTTTCAGTCAATGTTCTACTTCGACTTTAGAATAATAAAAGAAATTTAATCAATGCTCTTAATTTTCATTTATAAGTAAATATGATATTAAAAAGGAGCACTAGAAGACAAGTAATGCCTTCCAGGCGTTCTTTTTATTGATGTGTTAAATTTAAATATTTTATGAGTATTTCTGTGATTTCAAAAGTGGTAAACAGTGTCGTACCTGGAGGACATTCCATGAAAAAATTAATTTTTATTAGATATTTTAATTTCCTAAAAGAATATATAGATACGTTATCACCAGGAGATCTGAGCGACATGAAAAATAGAATTACCAGAAGGTCCTGGAGGCATGGAATGTTCTTCAGGTATTACCGACGATATTTTTATTAGTGCATTAAGCTTAAACATGTCGTGTGTGTTACTGTGTTTTTAGTAACTAAACCTGGAGGACAGTCCATGTCCCCCAGACCCCCAGGTATTTCCTTTTTACGTTGTATTTATTTATAAACCAATTTTAGGTATGTTAACTGAATTTCCAGTATTATTTTTATGTTGAAATAGAGAGAACATCAGTAATCTGGAGTACACGCAATGTTCTCCAGATACTCGCTTATCTACATTCTTATTAGTGCATTAAGCTTAAACATGTCGTGAATGTTATTGTAATTTTTACTTGTAATTCTACTTTACAATATTTACTGTAATTTTAGTATTAATTAAACATAATTAGATAATCTTTTTACTTTCAGTTAAATATTTATACAGTGTGATACCTGGAGGACATTCCATATCCTCTAGAACTCCTAGTGCTCCATTTTTACGTTGTACTTACTTATTAACCAAACTTAAATTAAGTTGATTGAATTTCTAAATTTTACTTCAACAATAGAACACATACAATTCAATTAATATTCTCAAGTTTCATTTACACGTAAATACATCGAAAAAAATCATGTTTACTTGAAAATAAAACTTAAAACTGTCGATTGTATTTGTAGTGTTTTTCTAATATTAAAGTAAAATTTTAAAAGACAAAAAAGGACCACCTGACTGATCTGGGAATATGGAAAGTCCTCTAATAAAAAGTATCTCTTCATCAGTCTGTCTAATGGTTCTACTTTTGTGTCTTCTACTTCTATTCCAATATTAAAATTATACTATGTAAAAAAGGAACACCAAAAGATCTGGGAGACAAAGAATATCCTCCAAGTGCATTGCTACCTACGTCCTCCAGACCCCTGATACTTTCTTTTTTAAGCCTTTTATTAAAGAACATATCGTTTTTATTATTAAAAAGAGAACAGCAGGGGTCTGGGGGACATGGATAAATGGACATAAAAATCATAGAAACATTAACAATATTTTTTTATTATGTTTAACACATCAATTAAAATACCGTAAGTCTTGTGATACCTAGAAAACATTCTATGTCTCTCAAATCCCCTGGTAATTCTATTAGATGGTTCTTAAATTTATTTTATAAGTAAATTCAACGTAAAAAAAGAAAATGTAGTGTCCTCCACGTACTACATTGTTTACATCTTTTTAAATAGAAATAACACTCTAATAAAAAAAACGTCAACAGTCGAGTAAAAAAGACATTCTATATCTCCCAGAACTTTCTGTTTTAAATCGTTTTAAATTTTACTTCAAAATGTAATGAATTTTCTTAAGTTTGGTTAACAAGTAAAAACACAGTGACACACATGACATATTTAAACTTAATACAGTAATGAAAAGGATGTCCCCTCTAGTAATCCTATTTTTAATGTCGTTTTAAATTTTTCTTCAACATTAAAACAATGCTAGGAATTAAATCAGCGTAAATATAACATAAACATAGAAAATAAAATACCTGGTGGACATTTCATGTCAGGTACACTACTATCTACGAACTTCTTATTGAATGATAAAACATAAATAAAAAAGTAGCTGTGTATTTTCTTTAAACTCTAACAAGAAGTACGTAGATTACATTGTACCTGGAGGACATTCCATGTCTCCCAAACCGCTTGGTGCTCCTTTATTACGTTGCATTTATTTGTAAATGAAACATATGAATGTTGATTGAATTTTTCAAAAAAATCAAATGCTGAAGTAGAACTAAAAACAAAACAAAAAGAAAGACTACCAGGGAGGCTGAGGGACATGGAATTACCTCCAGGTATTCGAGAAACTACGTTTTTCATATTGGTTAGCTTAACTTAAAATAATTAAGAATACTATCAAGAATTTTAGATAAACTAGAAATACGTAGAAGACAGTATACCTTGAGGACATTCCATGTCCCCCAGACCCCCTGATGGTCCTTTTTTGCGTTATTTTTTACTCTGTTGCAATAAAGGATACACTGTTGTCTACGTACTCCAGAGGCTTAAAAATGTTGATGAGTTATTTTGTTTTTAAACATTTTTAAATTAAAGTATGTAAATAGCAATGAACCTGGAGAACATTCCATGTCCCACAGATCGTTTGGTGCCCTGTTTTTATATTTTACTAATTTAAAAACAAAACTTAAAATACAATTTCTACCAGATAGATTAAGGGACATGGAATGTTCTACAGGTACTCGATTATCGATGTTCTTAATAGAGGATATTTTATGTTCCTTAGACTGGTGGTCCTTCTTTTGTGTCCTTTAAAATTGTATTTCAATATTAGAATAAAGACATTCTATATCCCTTAGATGTGGAATGTTCTATCACACTGTCTACGTCTTTTTAAATGAAACTAAAATTATAAAAGAACTTATGATATATTTGAGTTGAACGTTTCAGTTATAAAAATTGAATAACGGAGCACCTGTAGAACATTCCACGTCCCCAGATCTCTTGGTGCTCTTTCTTTTATGTCATTTTAAATTTTACTTCAACATTAGATTCTTATAAAGAACTCAATCAACAATCTTTTATTTGATTTATAAGTATATACATAAAAAAGGACTACCAAAGAGTCTGGAGGACCTAGAATGTCTTCTATGTATTTCTAATTTGTCTAAAATTCTTAATAGTAGTCTTAATTTATCTAAGTTAAACTAACGAATACGACCTCCTGGTGATCTTTCTTTTATTGTTGAAAACAACATCCTTAACATCCCTTTATTGTAACAGAGTAACATGGAATGTCCTCTAAGTACTCAGCTTTCTACGTACTTCTTATTGAATGATAAATAATAAATAGAAAAAGTAGCTGTAATTTTTTTTTAAACTCCAACTAGAAGTACATAGAAAACCGAGTACCTGGAGGACAATCCATGTTCTCCAGACCCCCTGGTGGTCCTTTTTTACTTTGTTTTTTTACTCTTTTTTAATAGAGTGATGTTTATTAATTTCAAACAATAAATGAATGACCACCAGTGGATCTGAAGGACATAGAATGTCCTCCAGGTACTCGTTTCTTAACGTATTTCTTGTCGGTGTTTAAAAATATTCACAACTTCTTTTTTATTTATATTTTATTATTCAACAAGAAATACGTAGATAGCGGTGTACCTGGAGGACATTCCATGTCCTCCAGAATAATTACAAATCATGAAAAACTTGACGTTAAAACAATTCTAGGAATTCAATCAACATCTTTAAGTTTCATTTAAAAATAAACACAATGAAATGTCCTCCTAAGAATTGAGGATATAGATATTCCATGTTATCCAGGTGCTATATGATTTTAATTTATGTTAATTGAATTTCTCAAAGGAATCTAATATTGAAATAGAATTTAAAACGACACAAAAGAAGAACAATCACAGAATCAGAAGGACATTGAATCTTCTCCAGGTACTCTGCTATACAAGTTTTTTTTTATTGATGTGTTCAACTTAAACATCATGAGCGCTTCTATAATTTTTACTTTTATTTAAATTTTAGGAAGACATAGATGTATGGTACCTGGAGAACATTTCGTGTTCCTCAGACTCTCTAGTAATCTTTCTTTTGTTTTGTTTTAAATTCTACTTTAACATTAGATTTTTTTGAAAAATTCAATTAACTTTCTTATGTTCCGTTTACAAATAAATGCAACGTAATAAAGGAGCACCAGGGGTCTGGGAAACATGGAATGTCCTCCAAGTGCCACACTGCTTATAGCTTCTTAAATAAAAATAAAAAACACTGTAAGTTTAACATTTTAATAAAAAAAAAGTCGATAGCTGAATATACGGAGAACATTCTGTGTTCCTTAGTGCTTTTTATTCAAGTCATTTTCAATTCTACTTCAAAATTTAATCAACATTCTTCAGTTTAGTTACTAAAAACACACTAATAAAAATATCGTCGATAGTACCTGAAGAACATTCCCACCAAGGGGTTTAAAGAATATGAAATGTCCCCCAGGTACTTGGCTTTTTACGTACTTCTTATTAAATGATAAAACAGAAATAAAAAAAGTAGCTATAATTTTTTTCAACTCCAACTAAAAGTACATAGAAAACCGAGTACCTGGAGGACATTCCATGTCCTCCAGATCTCCTGGTGGTCCTTTTTTATTGTTTGAAATCAATAAACATTACTTTATTAGAAAAGAGTATTAAAATATAATAAAAAAGGACCACCAGGGGGTCTGGAGAACATGGAATGTCCTTCAAGCACTCGGCTTTTTGTGTACTTCTTATTAAATGATAAAACATAAATTAAAATGTAGCTGTAAGTAACTCCAACTAGAAGTACATAGAAAACCGAGTACCTGGAGGACATTCCATGTCCCCCAGACTTCCTGGTGGTCTTTTTTTATTGTTTGAAATCAATTAACATCTCTTTATAAGATAAGAGTAAAAAAAGTAAAAAAGGACCATCAGGGAGTTTGGGGGACATAGAATGTCCTCCAGGTACACTGCTATCTACATATTTCTTATTGAATAATAAAACATAAATAAAAAAGGAGTTGTGATTTTTTTAAACTTTAACAAGAAGTACGTAGAAAGCTGAATACTTGGAGGACATTCAATGTCTCCCAGACCCCCTGGTGGTTCTTCTTTTATTGTTTGAAATCAATGAACATCATTTTATTAAAAAAGAATAAAAAAACAAAATAAAAAAGAAACACCTGGAGGACATGGAATGTCCTCCAGATACTTGACTATCTACGTATTTCTTATTGAATGATAACACATAAATAAAAGTACTTGGAGGACATTCTATGTTTCCCAGACCATCTCACCCCCTGGTGGTCCTTTTTTATTGTTTAAAATCAATTAACATCTCTCTATAAGATAATAGTAAAAAAAAGTAAAAAAGTCTGGGGGACATGGAATGTCATTTATTATTTTTAACAATATTAAAATTATTAATAATATTTGTATTATCATGTTTAATAGTGTAATATCACTTTAATGTTAAATTTCTCCATGTTAGAGGAACAGATTTAAGTATTTTTTTGAATTAATAACTCAGCCCACATAATATATTTAAATTTAATACATATACAAAAAGAATGTAGATAATGTGGTACCTGGAGGACATTTCATGTCTTTTAGAAATAGTCCTTTATTATCATGTTTCGAATTTTTGTATTAAAATATTATCGTTCTATTTCAATTTAATTGTTAAATTATACTATCAACTTTAAATTGAAAATTTTTTTTAAACAAAATTCAAATGTAAATATTAAACATATTATACGTTGATTTATACCTGGAGGATTTTTTTATAACGTCTAGGTTTATTAATTGTTTATTAATTTTTAATGATAAAAGAAGAAATATTAGAGTTTGTAGGATATAGAATGTCCTCCAGGTACTCCAACAATTTCCATATAGTATTGTGCTATATTAATATTACCTACTCTATTTATTATTGTAAAGTTGAGGGCATGAAAGATCATCTAGAAACTCTGTTATATACGTTCTTTTTATTCTGATAAAAATAGACGTAGACAGTATGATACCTGGAGGACATTCTATGTCTATGTCTTATACTGAAGGATGTAATATTTATTAATTTTTATTGGAGATGATGTTAAATTAATCATCTTAATAAAAGAGTAAATTGTTGTAATTTAAATAAAAAAAATAATTGTTTTAAATTTATTGATTTTTAATTATTAAATGGATGTTTTTTTAATTATCTCTGAGATAAACTACATTGCAGGAATACCTCGAGGACCTTCTACGTCTTATCTAATAAAATAGTGATCATATGGTTTTAGTATGATTTTCTATATTCTAAAAATAATTTATAAATTAAATTGCAATTTACTATTTGCAGTAATAACAAAGTAATAACAATTATAATTTACAATTAAATTTAAATATATTTTTTAAACCAAGTTTAATTCAAAAGCAGTAAATACGATTAATATATATTAAAAAGAATGTTTAATAACATGTTGTTGTCCCCTAAGACACGGAAAAACATTCGAAAATATTAATAGATTTGGTTAAACTCCAAAAGTGCAGCAGCTGAAGGAAATTATATGCAACGTCTCCACAAAAACACACTTATCTCCCACGCTAACTAAAACATTACAACAGAACCAATTACTCTATATTATAATTAAAAAAAATCTCTAGCAAAAAAAAAACACCCTTTAAAAGTTTAACTTGAACAAAATAATTATATCGCAGAACGTTATTCCAACTGGTGCAAATTACGAAAGTTTAAACGAACAAAATTAAAATTGTCATTTCGTATAATTAAAACTGGCTCAACCTACCATTTAAACGTAAAACTAATTTAATTAGAAACACTCATTTGATATGTTATACTCGATATAAAAGAATTGGCAAAGCACCTCCACCATTGTTGCAAGTATACCCCAAATCAATGTAATTTTGACACGAGAGCAAGTGGTTGAATAAAATAATCCTTCAGGTATGCTTTTACGTGTCGTGTCTTGTGATTGCCGGGCAGGCTATTCAGGATGACCCACGTTGGTTCCTATAATCGGCTTTGCGGCGACATCAGAAGCACAGAAATAAATAAAGGGATCGATATAAGCCCACGAGCAATAACACTGAGAGAGAGATGGACCTCATACATACACAACACCATAATCAGTTTCTGTATTCTGTATTCGAATATCGATTTAAAGAAGTTTTCTTACCTGTGCCTGTAAAACGCAGGTGGTCACCAGCAAAGCAGTGCAGCTGATGGCAGCAACAGTTAAACATGATAAATAGAGAGCGTGTTTCAGACGAATGCAGTAACGTTGATAGAGCGTCTCAAGTTCCATTCCGTCTGCTGAAACAAAACACATTTTTCACTTCTGATTTCCATTTAGAAATCGATTGTGCAAATATTTTTAAATTTTCTACTCATATATTGTTTAAGTTTATTTTTAAATGGAGAAACTGAAGTACATTTAGGTCGAAGGTCTCCAGGGAGGAGCGCCAAAAAAAGGCCCAGAAGAACTCTAAATAAAGTTGAGTTGATGTACGATTTCTGTGTGTGTGTGAGAGTGTGTTTTGCATCTGATTTCTCTCGGGGGTTGGCTGCAACCCCGCGAGACAACTATGTTTGTTAAAATTTATAAAAACTTATATATCATCGTTTTGAAATCGTGGAATTAATAGATGTAATCGAACCAGTCGAACCAGTAAATGGAGTAGGTAAGTAGAAGTGAGTCGTGCAGATTGAGTTTCCTTCTTCGGAAACGGAGTTAAGTGAGATGCGAGGAAGTGCATGTTTCGCCTGGGAGGATGGACGGTGTTGGATGGGTGGACATCGGGAACAAGGAGAAGAGGAGTAGGAGTAGGAGGATATAGCTAAGTTATTTTTCATCGAACAAAAACAACTCATTTATTTGTCGAGATAGAGTTCATTGTAAGCCGATAATGGAACGAAATATCGTCGTTGAGCAATCGTTCACTTCCAATATTCTATTAACTTTCAACTACTAACGAAAAATCGCTGCTTTTTTTTAATTTATTTTAGTCATACGTGGACTTGCTGGTTTTAATTTCTTTTCTACTTTAAACATATATATATATATATATATATATATATATATATATATATATATATATAGTTGATTGTGATAACATTATCCTTAATCAGGATAACATTATCCTTGATAAGAATAAAATTATCCTTGACAAGAATAATATTATTTTTGACAACAATAACATTATCCTTGATTAGGAAAACATTATCCTTGATTAGGAAAACATTATCCTTGACAAGGATAACATTATCCTTAACAAGGATAACATTATCCTTAACAAGGATGACATTATCCTTGACAGGGATAAAATTATCCTAGACAAGAATAATATACATCCTAATCAAGGATAATTATCTTTGATTAGGATAATATTATTCTTGACAAGGATAACATTATCCTTGCCTTCACAGATGTGTTTCCTCTATTCTAATAAAATGAACAGTAGACACTATTAGAATAAAGTAAAAAATAACACAAAAGAAAAATCACTAAGAGATCAGGATAATATAGAGTACTGTTTTTTATTTATTTACAATTGATATCAACTTAAGTTACTAAACATAAAATTAATATTTAAAAATGGGGAAAATCAGAAAATCTAAAGGACATAGAACATACTACCTACTTCTAATTGATGTTAAAAATATTAACAATTTATTTTTAAGTTTAATTGACTACCTGGAAAGCATTCCATATCTTCCAAATGCTTTAATGTCTCTTTTTTCATGCTGGTTTTATTTTGTTCAAATATTATATGTTTATTGACTTCAAAATGTAATAATAGAAAAAGGGAGAGTTTATTCATTTTTAGACGCCCTAGTGGTTTTTATTTTATTATTAAAAATATTAAAATAACTTTTTTTAATGTTTGATTCTTTTTTTATTTTTAGTTTTTACTTTTTGTTTCATTGTAAACAATTTTTAATGTTAAAAAATTCTAGTTTCATCCAATTATATTTTTTATGTTATATTTCCTAGAGGTCCTCTTTTACTTTGTTTTCTTACACTTTTCTAATAAAGTGATGTTTATTGATTTCAAACAATAAAAGAAGGACCACCAGGGTGTCTAGAGGACATGAAATTTCTCTAGGCACTCGATTTTCTACGTTCTTCTTATTGATTAATAAATAAAAGAAAAACTGTGAATATTTTTAAACACAAACATAAAACAAGAAGTACGTTGATAGCAGAATACCTGAAGGACATTCTATGTCCTCTAGACTCCTTGGTGGTCGTCTTTTATTTTGTTTTCTCACTATTGTCTAATAAAGTAATGTTTATTGATTTCCAGTAACAAAAGGAAGATCACCAGGGGGCCTGGGGGACATGAAATGTTCTCCAGATACTTTATTTCTTATGTTTTTCTTATTGATTGACAAAACATAAATAAAAGAACAATTGTGAATTTTTTTAAATATCAAACAAGAAGTACGTAGATCCCTTGGTGGTCCTTTTTTTTGTTTGAAATTAAATAACATCACTTTATTACAAAAGAGTAAAAAAATAAAATAAAAAAAGACCACCAGGGTATCTGGGAGACATGGAATGTCCTCCAGGCACTCAATTTTCTATGTTCTTCTTATTAATTGATAAAACATAAACTAAAAAGAATTTGTGAATGTTTTTAAACACCAACAAGAAATATATAAACACCAGTATACCTGAAGAACATTCCATGTCCCCCAGACTCCCTGGAGGTCCTTTTCTAATTTGTTTTTTACTCTTTTCTAATAAAATTTGTGTTTTATCAATCAATAAGAAAAACTGAGGATGGAGAACATTTTATGTCCTCCAGACCACCTAATGGACCTTTTTTACTTTGTTTTTTGCTCTTTTCAAATAAAAAGATGTTCATTGATTTCAAACAATAAAAGAAGAATCACCAGGGGGTCTGAGGAACATGGAATGTCCTCCAAGTACTCGGCTTTCAACGTTCTTCTTATTGATAGATAAAACATAAATTAAAAGAAGATTTGTAAATATTTTAAAACACCAAAAAGAAGTACGTAGAAAGTTTAGTACCTGGAGGACATTCTATCCCCTGGTGTTCTTCTTTTACTTTGTTTTCTTTCTCTTTTCTAATAAAATGATGATTATTGAGTTCAAACAATAAAAAAAGGACCACCAGGTTTGGTTTGGTCTGATTGATTGATAAAAGATAAATAAAAGAGAAGTCAACATTTTTAAACACCAACTCAAGAAGTACGTAAATAGCAGTGTACCTGGAGGACATTCCCTGTTCGTCAGACCTCCTAGTGATCCTTTTTTACTTTTTTTTCTAATAAAGTGATGTTTACTGATTTTAAACAATAAAAGAAAGACCACCAGGAGGTCTGGGGGACATGGAATGTCCTCCAGATACTCGGCTTTAAATGTTCGTTTTATTGATTGATAAAACATAAATTAAAGAGAACAAACAATAAAAGGGAAGTTATTTAGGGATCTGAGAGATATGGAATGTCCTTTAGATGCTCGACTTTTTATATATTTTTTTTTATTGATTAACAAAACATAGAAAAGGAGTCGTCAGTAATATTATAGATCAAATAAATAGATAGCAATGTAGCTGGAGGAAATTTCATGTATTTTAAAAGCTCTGATGATTCTTATTTTATTTGAAATATTATTTTTTTAAAGGTATTATACAAGTTCTGCAATTACTATATTTTTTACTTGATATAAGAAGAAATTCCTCACATTATTTTAATTTAATTTTTTTATTTAACTTCTGTTATTGGTATTAAAAAAGTAATATATTTTTTTATACGTAAATAAATACTTATATTATTATTATAAATATTACTTTAGTTTACTTTTTTTAAAATTTATTCTAATAAAATGGCATTTTATTGAATTCAAGCAATAAAAGAAAAATAATCAGAAGATTTACTCTATTTTATAATTGAATAAGAAGAACATAGAAAGTCAAATGTCAGAAGCACATTTTATATTCCATAGATCCCCTGATGATTCTTCTTTTATTATTTGAAATGAGTAAATATTGTTTTGCAAAATTTAGAGGACATGAAATGTCCTTCAAATACATTGTTATTTATGTATTTCTAGTTGATATTTAAAAATTTTAACAACTTGGAACACATTCAATGTTTTCCAGACCCTTTGGTGGTTCTTTTTTAACTTGTTTTTTTACTGCATTTTAGTAAAAGAGATTTTTTTTGTTGTTGATCAACAAAAAAGAACCATCAGGAAGAGAGATATAGACATGGATGTCCATCAGGTACTCGACTTTCTACGTTCTTCTCATTGATTGATAAAACATAAATAACAGAGGAGTGGTGAATACTTTTAAACACTAACTTAAGAAGTAGAGAGTCGAATACCTGGAGGACATTCCATGTCCCCAGACCCCCTGGTGTTCCTCTTTTACTTCGTTTTCTTACTCTTTTCTAATAAAATGATGTTTATTGTGTTCAAACAATAAAAGAAGGACCACCAGGGGGTCTGGGGGACATGGAATGTCCTCCAGGTATTCGGCTTTCAACGTTCTTCTTATTGATTGATAAAATATAAATTAAAAGAAGTTTTGTGAATATTTTTTAACACTAAAAAGTAGTACATAGAAAGTTGAATACCTGGAGGACATGGAATGTCCTCCAGACCTCCTGGTGGTCCTTTTTTAATTTTTTTACTCTTTTCTAATAGAGTGATGTTTATTGATTTCATATAATAAAAGAAGGACTACCAGGGGGTCTGGGAGACATGGAATGTCCTCCAGGTAGTGTGAACGTAAATAAACGAGGAGTTTATAATATTAAAATATTTTTATAAGAAGTACATAGATAGCAGTGTACCTGAAGGACATTTCATGTCCCCCAAACCGCCTGGTGGTTTTATTTACTTTGTTTTTTACTCTTTTCTAATAAAGTAATATTTATCGCTTTTAAACAATATACCAGAGAGTCTAGGGAAGATGGAATATCCTTCAGGTATAGTATTATTTATGTACTTCTAATTGTATTAAATATTGCTGAAAAAGAGTGTAGTCTGCAAAATTCTTAAAGGACATGGTGGACTTTTTTTGTTGGAAATCAATAAACTTCTCTTTATTGCAATAAAATTTAAAAAAAGAAATTATAAAAGAGTCTCAAGAGATCTGGGAAACATAGAATGACATACATAAATTTATTAAAACAACTAATAATTAATGAATTATTTATTGGTTTGTAAAAAAAAGGACCACCAGGGAGTGTGGAGCATTCAAAATGTTCTCCAAGTATATTGACTACAGTTTTCTGTTTAATTATTTCTTTAAATTAGTAAATTAACTAATAAAAAACTGTAGCCTGCGAAATAAAAAAAAAAAAACATGTCAGATCAAAACATTTTGAGTACGTACTTTTAATTATGTACCTGCAGGACATTCCATTACCCGCCCTCCAGATCCCCTGATGGTTTTTCTTTTATTGTTTGAAAATCAGTATACATATATATGGAAATGAAGAAATAAACAATATAAAAGAATTACACTAGAGGATCTGTCCTTCAAGTTAAATTTCATTTCAACAAAGAGATCTACAATGCCATCCAAATCCTCTAGTAGTTCTCTTTTTATATCGTTTTTTATTCTACTCATAATAGAATAATGTTTTCCAGTTTATTTACAATATAGTAAAAAAAACACCAGGAAGACTAATGAAATACGAAAAAGAAGTATTAAAATGGAAAACGATATAAAAATAGAACTAGGGAGCCTGCACTTTATTTATTGATTTTTTTAAATTTGAAGAAATAAAAAATAACATGCCTGGAGGATATTCCATATCCTCAAGTTTCCTAGTGAATATTCTTTTATTATTAGAAATGAATAAACTTCATTTTATTGCAATAAATTACTTTTTCTAATAAAATTATTATCAATTATAAAAATTGATTTTAAACAATAAAAAGGACCACCAGGGAGTCTCCAGGCACTCGGTTTTCTAAGTTCTTCTTTTTGATTGATAAAAGAAGTAACAAAAAGTACGTAGATTCTATATACCCCAGACCCTCTGGTGATCTTCTTTAACTTTGTTTTTTACTCTTTTCTAATAAAGTGATGTTTATAAATTTCAAACAATAAAAGAAGGACCACCAGGGGGTCTGGGGGACATGGAATGTCCTCCAGGTACTCGGCTTTCTACGTTCTTCTAATTGAATGATAAAACATGAATAAAATAAGAATTGTGAATATTTTTAAACATCAAACAAGAAGTACGTAGAAAATAGAGTACCTGAAGGACATTCCATGTCTATTTACGTACTTCTTGTTGACGTTTGAATATATTCACAATACCTCTTTTATTTATGTTTTATCAATCAATAAGAAGAATGTTGAAAGCCAAACACTTGTAACACATTCCATGTTTTCCAGATCTTCTGGTATTCTCCATTTATTGTTTGATATTAAAAACATCATTTTTGCAAGTAAATACAAACAAAACATAAAAGGGCCATCAGGAGTTCTGGGTGACATGGAATGTCCCCCATGTACTCTGTCATCTACGTATCTCCAATTGTATTAAAATTTTTAATGACACATATCATTTTCATATCATAATCAACTAATGAGAAGAATGTAGTCTGTAATGTACCTGAAGGACATTTTATGTACTATTTTATTGTAAAAGACAAATTAACATCTCTTTATTGCAATAAAATAAAAAACAATATAAAAGAAAGATGTTAGAACATCTAAGAACGTGGAATATCTTGCACGTATACTGCTATCTACATTCTTCTTATTAATTGATGAATTAATTTAAAGGAATGAATATCATGAAGATTTGAATATACCTAGAGGATATTCCATGCCCCTCAAACCCTCTAGTGTCACTTCTTTTATATAGTTTCTTATTTTCTTGCAATTAACGAATGTTTACTCATCTTTCATAATAAAATAAAGGGCACCTCCAGGTAAGACCACATTTTCTTATAAGTTAATTAGTCTGTGGTTTGGGGTGCATGGAATAACCTCTAGATACATTACTAATAAGAAAAGAGTAGTCTCCAATATACCCTAGAGGACATTCCATGTCCCCCAAACTTCCTGGTGTCTTTCTTTTATAATGTTTTTTTTTTCAATAAAAAAAAGTTTTTTGATTTTTCTCTATAAAAAAAGACATCAGGTCATGGAATGTCCTCCAAATACATTGTTATTTATGTAATTTTAATTGCATTAAATTTCTTGATAACATACACAATTTTTTTTAGATAATTTAACCAATTAATAAGAAGAATGTTGATAACAGTATATCTGGAGGACATTTCTTTTTGATTGATTAAACAAATAAAAATTTTTTAAAACATCCAATCAGAAGTAGGTAGGTAGCAGTATACTTATAGAACCTCCCGTGTCCTTCAGACTTTTATAGTGTTTCTTATATTTTTTTTTTATAAAGGGATGTTTAATTTTTAACAATAAAACATGCGAGGAGGTCTGGGGGACATGGAATGTGAAATAAGTAACAATTTACTTGGAGAATGTTCTTTTATTGTCAGTAAACATATTTTCGAAAAATAAAGTAAGGGTTTACAGTAAAAATTAATCAATTTGAAAGTTTAAAAAAGTGATAGTGGCCCACTGATGGACTGTTTTATGTCATTTTCACCAATAAAATAACAACCATCAAAAGGTCTGGGGTTATAGAATGTTCTTCAGGTATTTTAGTTACTAATTTCTTGTTAAAAACTGATTTTATAAAATTTATGCTTAAAACGACAAATATGTTTGACTCGATTTCTTTACTAGATTTTCAAATAAATTTTTTTAATTTTTTATTACAATTTTTATTATGACATGGTGTTAAATAAAATCTTGTATATCACTTGTTGGTCGTTGCTATAATGAGGTGCATATCCCATTTGTACTATAAATAATTGTATGAAAATTGCAATTAGCACGTTTTCTAATTGTTAGGAAGCAGTTTTTTTTTGCATAAAATTTTCTACTTCTAATTACTTTTTTAAAAAATGTATATGAAATATGAAAATTTTTTAAGTAAATCACTTTCAGTATATACTTTATGTATAAAAATTAATAGTATCAATTTTACTTATAGTTTACCAATAACATAAGACATGGAATGTTCTTCAGGTTTATTAATATCTGCTGTAAACGTTTTTCTCATTAATACTAGATTTTAATCCAATAAAATATTATCAATGGTACATAGACAACAGTTATTAAGACCTTTATATATAAATTTACTTTATTCTAATAAAATGATGTTTATTGATTTTAAACCATTGCTTCTAGGGAATGCCCTCCAGGCATTTGATTTTCTACGTATTTTTATTGATAAATAAAGTACAAATAAAAGAGAAGTTGTGAATATTTTTATACCTGAGAGTACTTGAAGGACATTCCATGTCTCCTAAACCTCTTAGTGGTCCTTTTTTACTGTGTTTTCTAATTCTTATCCAATAAAGTGATGTTTATTAATTTCAAACATTTTTGGAATTTTAATCAATTGATGGTTGGTTCGCTAGAAAGCTAGAAGAAGCTAAAAATATGCAAAGGTAAAACACACAGGTAAATAACATATATTTTTAGGAAAGACGTCATTCATTCTACATATTTTGCATAGGATATATCACCTGTAGTTGACACTTCCATTTG
>JAUIMW010000518.1:0-16781 GCA_033557785.1 Enochrus cinctus
GTGTGAAGTTGGCTGTAAAATATGATTAGCTCTATCTGTTGGGAAAAAAACGAAATTACTTTCCGAACAACCCAATATATATATATATATATTTTTTTTATTGGTTCGATCTTCTTTATTGAAAAATACAATGGTTGACATTCCCTTGTTTAGAAAATAGGTGAAACTGTAATTAATTAGATTGAAATACTATTAAATGATACACCTCACCTCAAAATACCTTATGCCATAATTGACCGAAAAAATGATAAATATATTGACTTAAAACTCTAGATTTGTGACATTTTTCTATGCTGTTTATACAAAGTTATACACAGCTGCTCAAGTGTATGCTTTACATGTCTGTTCATCCCACCACAGTACTTGGACTGATAATATTTCCAATTGATCTATCCGATAAGAAATCTTTTGTTAATTTGATTCTTCCATTGAAAGAAAATAGAAGTGGTATTCTCTTGTTCATCGTTCGTTTGCTTTTGTAAAATAACAACAGTTTTATCTTAGGAGGCCATCTTTTGTAATACACATTGAGATATACCGCTGGTCTTTTTTAAATATGTAAGCGCCGTATGGCGGGTTAGATATGTTCTCGCAAACTCACGTTATAATCGGCTTCCACTGTGCTATGGTAATAATCTTGAAGCTGCTTTAAATTTATAATATAATAACTGATGATTGAACCTCTGCTTAAAAACCCAGGTGCCAATGCTCGGGTACAACAAGTACCACAAGACTAATAAGTGATTTTGTTTTAGGGAAGTGATCAATTGCCCGAAGTTAGGGTGAGACCACAAGGAAATGAAGGGCAAGATTGGCAAGATGAAGAAGAAGAATTAAAATATGGAGCTAAACATGTAATAAAATTATTTGCTCCAGTGTCTCTATGTATGGTTGTTGTTGTGGCAACAATTAGTGCTGTTAATTTTTATACTATTAAAGATGTTTACCTGTAAGTTGATTTAGTTTTCATTAATCTTATAAATCATTTCTACGCATGGTTTACAATTATTTCATTTAATAGATATTTACTTTGCTACACTTATTAATCTAAATTACTGATCAAAATTAACAAACCACAATTTTATTTGTGATAAACAATATTTTTTATTTTACTAATTCTTCTTTTCTTATTAAAATAATGATCTAATTTCATTTTAGTTTTAAAAACAGTTGTGTTAATTATGTTTTAGAAACTATTAATTTTGTCCTTTTTGTAATTGTGTTGTTATATTTATCACAAAAAGGTATGTGTATGAGTTTGTGGTGGAGACACCAGGCTAGGTATATTATTTTTGTAATTAAAATAGTAACCAAACTATGTTAACTATGAAGATTGGTAGTAATTTCTAGTTATGATTATTAAAAATTGCAAATCATTTTTAAAATATAAGAATTTTTAACTGATAATGTTAATTTATCTCTTACAGTGTATATACTCCTTTTCATGAAGATACGCATGAAACCAGTACCAAAGTATGGATGGCAGTCGCAAATTCCTTAATTTTAATGGCTGTGATAGTAGTAATGACAATTTTTCTAATTGTTTTATACAAATATCGATGTTATAAGGTATGTTTTAAACATAATAATTTACATAATCTATATTATTTCAAATTAACATTGTCAAATGCATTGATATTTATCATTTAGAAATGGTTTTTTTAACCATGTTCCTAGTACCCTTAGACTAGGCGGAAGTAAGTTATTTAAATATTGAGTTGTCCAGAATGTCCATACATTTGTTCCACCACCTTTCTTCATCTTTCATGCATCTTGATAAATTCATCCTTCCAGACCCTGTGGTTAAAAAGATTCCTAAATAAATTTTTGTCTTGATTGAAGGAATTTTATAATGATCGGATTAAGCGGAAATCTGAGGGCCTGAAGTCTGGGAAATATGGTGAATGCATAAAGGTAAAAGCTCAAAATAGAGGATTCCTCTCTAATCCAAGAGACCTTTTTTGGATGAATATTATGCAAAATGTTTTTGTTACTTATCCATTATCTATCCCTTTGCTTCAAAAATGGTCTCTTTTTGTTTTGTTTGTAAAGTGGGTCGCAAATGGAGATGTGATCCGTCAGATTTTTCTTCGTTAAATCGTATGGAATTCATACAACAATTTATGCAACCAAGTTTTACAAAATGGTCGTCGATGCTTGATATAGATTTATTTATCATTTCTGCTAATTGACGTTCGATAGAACGTGGGTTGTTCTCGATTACTGTTTTAATCAGACATTCTTCTGTGGTGCACAACCTACCCAGGCATTCTTAATCTCCAAGGTCAAAATCTCCAACTTAAATAACGCATATCTTGTTTGCCGTTTGTGTGGTATTTTTGCCTTTTTGAAAAGAGCCTTAAGTGCCTATAATGCACTTTATTACCATATTATAAGGCCTATAAAACTGACAAAAATTGAAGTTCTGTAACAAATTTTTTTTCCCAATATGCCTTTAGAATATGTACACATGTTATTTGTTTTCTATACATATGATATATTCAGGTCTAATGTCATGCAACTTATCGAAAATCAGCATGAACTTTTCGGACAACCCAATAGAAATACTTATATTTCACATTAAATATAAGTCTAATAAAAGCACACTTATGGTTCTCTTATAAACATTTTTAGATTATCCATGGTTGGTTGATTGTTTCATCATTAATGTTACTTTCTATATTTTCCTATTTATATCTTGAGTAAGTAAATTGCAATAGTATTTTATAAATTTTTATTAAAAAAAATTCTTTTAATAATTGCAGAGAAGTTTTAAGAGCATACAATATTCCTATGGATTATCCAACGTTACTATTATTTATGTGGAATTTTGGCGTAATGGGAATGGTGTGCATTCACTGGAAAGGTCCACTTTTATTACAACAAGCATATTTAATATTTGTTGCAGCACTAATGGCTTTAGTATTCATCAAATATTTGCCTGAATGGACTACATGGACCGTACTAGCAGTTATATCAATTTGGGGTAATAAATCACAAATAAAAATTTTCCCAATTGAATTACATTGGTTTTTTCTATTATAGATCTTATTGCTGTTTTGATGCCCAGAGGTCCATTACGTATTTTAGTTGAAACTGCACAAGAAAGAAATGAACAAATTTTCCCTGCTTTAATTTATTCATGTAGGTATCAAGTGTCATTTCCTTTTGTTTTTTTTCTATAAACCTATGATAATTTATCAATCTATTATATTGTAGCAACTATTATGTACACCTATACTGCAATGGCTACTGGAGATGAAACTCAACAAACACAAAATCAAACAAGAAGACATTCAGGTAAAATAATTGTTAATGGGTACAATATTTCTATTAAACATCAAAGTTATGCACTTATATTTATTATTTTTTTAAAATTAACATATTATTTCTAGAAGATGAACATGGATTTACAGAAGAATGGGTAAATACTCATGCAGCAAGAGCTGCACAAAGACAATTAGAGGTTCATGATGTACCTCATGGAACTCCTAGAACACAAGTTCATCAACAAGAAGAAGAAGAGCGTAAGTTTGTTATTTTGAGTCCTGAAACTTTTCCCATTAGCGGATATTTTATCAAAAAAATACTATGATTCATAATTTATTATAGGTGGAGTTAAACTTGGTCTTGGAGACTTTATTTTCTATAGTGTTTTGGTTGGAAAAGCATCATCATATGGAGATTGGAATACAACGTTGGCTTGTTTTGTTGCAATTCTTATTGTGAGTTATTACTAATTTTATTAAAGTTATAATTTAAAAATTGTCTATTTTTCAGGGTCTATGTTTGACATTGTTGCTCTTAGCAATTTTCAAGAAAGCTTTGCCTGCATTGCCGATCTCTATTACATTTGGGCTTATATTTTATTTTGCTACAAAAGAAATCGTCAGTCCCTTTGCCGACAGTCTTGCAAATGAACAGGTGTTTATTTAAATAAAATTTAGATAACAATACAGTATTTAAGACTGAGCGGCTGTTAAGATATTTTCAGTAAAATATTCCAAACAATAATGCTTATTAAAACTGCTTTAGTTTATAGTATAAAATTTAAAAATCTGTAAATTAACTTCTTGACTGCAATTTAATCATAATGAAAGTGTAAACATACTGCAGTTAATGTTTTAATATTTAAGAGTACAATATTTATTTATAAATAAATTTAATACATATATTTGTGCTTTTTATTAAATTAAAAGATTCACCTAGCCAATATTGACAGAAGAACCCTTGTATATTGTACTCTTATCGATATGTTGTAAAGAAATATGTTGAAGAAAAATAAGTAGAAAAACAGTATTTTGTTTATACAAAAAATAATTTATATTAATTTTCCAAAAAAAAACATGATATTTGCTACTTTGTTAAAAACAAAGTGCAATTTATTATTTACTTGTCTTTTTTTGTGGGTTGTAATCAAGTGTTTCAATTATAGCTTCAGATTTTTCAGACCAAATTTCATACTTATTATCAATTTTAAATTTTTTTTGAGTTCCACAGCATTCACATGTCCATACCAAATATTTTTTTCTTATGCGAATTTTGCAAGTTACTCCAGCAATCAGCACACTATTGCAATTTTTGCATATACTTCTTTTAATATCTGGTTCCCTAAAACATAATAGTTTAAACACCTAATTTAAATAATATGAGAGGTTCTATTATATTTATTGAAACTGATTTTTGATAATGAACATCCACTACCCAGTTTTGTTAATAAATAATTCATTATGTAAACTATAATATACAACTACTTACAGTCTTTGAACAACTTTTTTGGACACATTCATCAATAATTGTGAATAATATACTGATATCTTACTTTCCTTGTTTTTACATGTTTCATTACTAATCTATAAAACAAAATTAACAGTAAATTAAAATGATCATAAGTATATTAAAAGTATTTGTTTGTATGGAAGAGCTCAATGAAATACTACTTCACAATAGATGTAGCCAACGGAATTTCCCATAAAACGCATAAGTATATTAATATTTGTTTGTACGGGAGAGCTGAATAAAAATTACCTTAGAATAGGTGTAGCTGACGGAATTAACTATAAAATGCATAATCAAGAACTACACGTCAGTCGGGTGACCTTACAAACACATACGTACTTGTGATACATGAACATTGAATATTATCAGTTAATTAAACAATTGGACAAGAAAAAGCCAGTTCCTAACTGCCTTTTTAGAAGTTTTGCTTTAAAATAGAGTTTGTAGGGATAATTTTTTAATTTCTTTGTTCAAGCGACCAATAACATCACTAGAGCGATAATGAAATCGCTATCCTTACCTGAATAGAATGAATATGTATTTAGCCAAGTTTGAGTCAAATTGGGCAAAAAAGGGCTGCAAAAACATTAAGAATAGTAATAAATTAATACTATCTCTGTCCACAAATAAGAGTTCCATTTGAATTTTTTTTATTGGGAGTAGAAAATATATGAATAACAGTGTTATTTGTATAGTATATTTGGTTTAATGTTAATTTATAATTATATATGAAGTGCATGATGTTTTCTTTGACTTGATATATTGACAGTTGCTACATCTTTAATTTTTGAGGAAAGGAAGAAATTTAAATGTATGATTAGGACATTTATTTGATTTTCTGCTCCTTTCTAAATTTGCTTATATCGCCAATCAGCGGAATATTAAACAATGAAAAGTCAAACTAGAGGGACTTTACTGTAAATAAAATCATTGAAAATGGATACCACGCAAAGATAATTTGTGACTCATTTTCTTCACAAAAGCGCTATGGATGATGCAGCTACAATCTTGAGTGCCTGAATAAGGTCTTGTCACTAATTGTCAAAGCGAGTGTATAGGTTGCCTTCACAAGAACTCGTTACAAACTGGAGTTAGATAGATAATTTTATTAACTCAAAGATTGCTACAAAAGTACATGAAGTAAATATATAACCAGGACAAATGCAACAATATAAAGTAACTGATATGCAGGGTGATTACTTTCGATTGCGACAAACTTCGCCCACACGTATTTCTTCACAAAAAAAATAAATTGAGCTCATATTTTATAGGTCATGTATTAAAAATAATTTTTTTTTCAAATTAACAAGCATTTTAAATTTTACAACCCTCTGTACTAAAAAGTAAACATTTGTACGACAGTTTACGTCTTTGAGTCATTAATGCTTGACCATATCTAGTGTAAGTGTAGAGAAATGGCTTAGGGCAATTTTGTTCTAAAAATAAACACCTTTACAAAAATAATTCAATGGGAGACAGTAGCGACAGTTTTTAAAGAAAAATAGAATGAAGTTAAAAGCAGCTGGTGGTCATCCACAAGTGCACTAATTTTTTTTAAAAGCGCTTCGTTAGGTTTAGTTCTATCATAGTAAACGGCATAGATATACCAAACTTAAAACAGATGATTTTTTATAAATGAATAGAATTTCATTTAGTGATCAGAGCTAAACTTGGTGTCTTAATGTTCGAATGTATCGAATAAAATTAGAGGGTATAATGTACAAGAGAAAACTACTAACAATTCAAATCACTGAAAAATTCAGTTAGTTAACAGTAATTTTTTTATTTTACTTTTAAATAAACTACGGCCTGCACAGATGTTATAAATCTTTATAGCGCTAGCATAAGGGCTGTTTACGTAAGCCAGGGTGAGACAATAAGGTGTGTAAAGTTTATCGCAGTTTTGTGTTGGGTAGCAGTGGATATCTTGGTCCCTCTGTAAATGCTGCAGATTTTTCCAGGCATACAGAGAAGAGTAAAGTATATAGACAGAGAGTTAACAAATTAAATCACTTAAAGAAGGGCTGACGATGATCGCAGCGCCTAACACCTGCCATTTGCTGTAGTATATGCTTCTGGGCTATGAAGACTCTCTTAGAATGAGAGAAGAAGTCACACAAACAATGCCATAGGTAAGTGTCGAATAGACATGCTCATAATAAAGTAATCGCATTGAATCAGAAGAAATAACACACAAGGTGCGAAAAAGATAGCTCATGGTTGTTAAGATTGATGCAATGAGCCTCCCATGTAAGCTTATAATGAAGAGTAGGAGCCAGAAACTGAGTACTGTTTTTTTGTTGGATGGTACGTCCGTTGAGATAAACATACCAGTGGACTTGTTTTTGTGTAGGAAGTGGACAATCACAGATTTACAGGAGTTCGAGGCGAGTCCGTTAATATTTGTTCAATGAGACATCATGTGAGACGCTTTCTGTGCTAGATGAATGGCATTTGTGAGACTTATTTACGACATACATAAAAACGCATTACTTTTTTTCTCTAGAAGGAATTTTAAAGTCAATGGTAAAATGGATATAAAAATGTATTGTATAAATCTATATTCATGGATCTTATCCATACACACTGTGAACAAATTTAAGGTGAAATTTTAACCATAGCATTGCTTTCGTATAGAAATCGTGTAAAATTCATTAGGTTTCAGTATGTCGATGTCCTACTACATGTATATAAAACTTTAAAAATACATACCTGATATAAAAAGTTCATACGTTGAAAACCTTCTTTTCCTATACATTTCTTTGTTTTGTTCATAACTATGTAAATCCAAATCAGTTTAGTTAATCTTTTTAAAAAGATAATCCTATGGAATAATACAAATATAGCAATAATTTTTAAAAAAAATTTTACGTTTGTTTATGAACTAAAAATAGTTGGTGGTACTTAGCAAAGTAACTGAAATATCGTTTTTACTAAGAAATTAACCTCAAAAATGCTTCCTTGCCTGCACAATAACCTAAAAAATGTTGCAAGTTATTTATTTTTGGAATATTTTCTAGTTTAATATAAATATAAGTTAACTGAATATGGAATATTCTTGGGCAGAGGATTATCCAGACATTCAAAAAATATGTACACTATTTTCTTTAAATGAACTAGAGAATCCGATTCAATTTAAATATACACCTTTACCAAGTATTCTCCAAGAAGGACCTACTTGTGGATTGGTGGCTTTAGCAATGTGTATGCCACAAGCAAACTGTAATATTGTAAATGAAATATTTATTGAAGCAAAGAAGAGACATTATACAAACAACGGAGAAATGTTTTCTGCAAATAGTATGTTTGAATTAGCTGCAGCATTTACAAAGAAAAATGTTACATTATATCATGGACGTATTAACACTGACAAAGTAATTCAGTTCTTATTAAGTGGTGGGATTGCATTAGTACCGTATCCTTTTATGAATATTTATTTTTAATTAATTATTCAAAATTATGATTACGATTTTTTTAAATTCAAGACAAGAAGGTTATATTTAAAGTCAAAATTCAACCTTCATTTCTTTGTAATGCAATATTTTTTTATTATTATATTGCATATTGCATTTCTATTCTATACAAACTTATAATACTTAGACATTTGGAATGTCTCAAAAAAATGCAAGACAATGGTGTCATTTTCCCTTAACATGTTACAGTTATGATTCAGATAGAGATCATTCACCCTGCAATAAGAAAGGACACAAAGCTCATTGGGCTGCAGTTTCTGGTATAATAGAGACAGTATCTGGTTTTTATGTTATAGCAAAACAAGGAAAATCTCGAAGACCATTGATTTGGTCTATTAAATCATTAGATGAAAGTAACAATCAGCTAATAGAAGTTTCTCCTGAAAGAGAATATTTCAGTCAATTAAATTATGTCGTGCCAGATAGTGGAATTGCAGGAGAACAAGGCTTGAAGAGTAAATGTATTTTTATATGTCCTAAAAGTTAATTATCAACAATATATTTTACAATAAAGGTAGAAGTGTATAATTTCACAATAAATCTGTACCAAAAATAATTGGAATAGCTTAAAAAATAGATAAAAAAAGTACGGTACATGTAAAAGCTAAAAAATCGACCATTACTATTTCGAGTAGTAAGCTATTCTATTGGAAGTTATCTTATTACTACCAGAAGTTGATTGAGCTTCTTCTTCCAATGACTCATTTTTAATAATGGTATTCTGCTAATGTATTTTTGAATAAAATTGAAATTGTATAATTTATGCAACTAATATCAAAAAACGTCTTAAGCGCATTTAGTTGTTATGAGTAACTGTTAAAAAGTTTGTTTTTTTCCTCGAAAATCCCATAATTAGTTAAGCAAAATGGACCTACAAGATGTTCCTGATGATATTTTAGAAGAGACCAATGCTACTACTTTAATCACTACCAGCAAAATGTAAGGAGAAATATTAATTTTGAGTTATTTGATTTTATAAACTTTTAAATAAATGACAAGAGTAAAAGTTTTTGCATTGCCTTTTTTCTTCACATTTTCATACCAAACATCATTGAGAAAAATAAGTTGTTTCGAGTTCTGTACCCTAGTGATAAATGACAAGTTTCTATAGCAGGATTGAACAAACATTATTCTTCTAGATTATAAAATCGAAAACAAAGAGAATAATAAAAATATAATTTGAATAAAACGATTTATGATTCAAATGTATATAAGAGAGAAATTTTTTTTGCTAAAGTCCCAATATGCAGTCATTCTCTTCTTTATTTCAGCGCTTTCTCAAAGTTGTGAGAACATTTGAAGGAGTTATGAAGTTCTCTTCATAATAAAGCAAAATAACAGGATTATTTATAAAAAAAAATTGTAAAAAAATGTTTATTTAACTACTAGGTACACGTCAGTTGAAAACTTAATTATGGTTTTCAAGTTTGATATTCATGTCGCTTCTGTCACTTATTTCACGTAATAAGTAAGGTATTTTTTCATGATCTTGTAATTGCAACCAAGTGTCTAGACAAATAGGAACTACAGCAAAACCTTTCTTCTCCAAAATTTTGGTCAGAAGTGCCACTGATCCCTTTAGATTGTATGTGCCATTTAATGTGTAATGATAAGGTTTAAGCTCTAAAACTGCTACCCTAAAATTGAAGGAATTAATACCATAAATTACAAAGAGAAATAGGTGGTTACGTTATGCAATCTTCAGGAACATTAAGTTTTGTTATATCTTCTTTATAAAAACTTATTTCTTCGGGCTGACCATGTTTTAAAACAATACAATGATCTAAAAATGATTTGGAAATAGTTAAAAATAAATCCTTCCCAGAACTTATACATTTAAAAATAAACTTACCAATAACGTATCCTATATCAGTTTTTATGCCTGTACCAACGTAATTTTCATCACCCAATGCCTTTTGCAATGGTACTTCTAAAATACTATTTGTATAAGGTTTTATTTTCTCAATTACACTACTAAAATATTTTTCGTCTGGCAAAACATATTGTAATTCAGGTTTGAAAAGTTTAATAACTTGTCTAAGAAGTAAAACATTTTCAAAATCACTAATATAAACTAAAAAAAAAATAAATATTAGTAGCCATATATGTAAATATTAATTAAATGTTACTTACATCCTTTTAGTACTTTATCTAAATATTTAACATTCAATGCCTTTTCATATATATCAGGTTTATGTATTTCTAATATAGCTAATGATGCTGCCAATTTAATCCAAATAATTTGTTTTCTTGTACTATTACTAAAAACAGTAGTTCGAATTATAAGCTCTTTTAATTCTTCCCAATGTAATGGCCTATAATTTGTCAAAGCAATAGCATTAATTATGTTAAACACATGCAGTTCATCTCCATTTAATATAATGTTAGAATCGTCCAAACATATTTTGCTTACATAATCTAAGAGCTTATTATGAGCATGTCCCTAAACAGAAAATGTAATTAGCTATATGTGTGTGTATATGTAAGTGTATATACGTATATATATAAGTAAAAATTACCACTTTTGTAAATTTCCTAAGAAAATGAGCAGCTCGTTCAAAACCTAAATCTTGCTCGATTATTATATTTCCACACAAATCAAAAAATAACTCATTATAGTAAAAATTATATTTTTGAGAGTATCTTCTTGTCAATTTAGAAAATGTTGTTTCTAATTCATTATTGCTTATACTATTAACATCATCTATTAAAGCATTTATAGATTTGTTAATCAAAGGTTCAAAAAAGGAATCCGGTTCCATTTCACAAACAGACCATATTATACTTTTAGCAGTTTTTCCATCCATTTCTGCTTGGCACTTTATAGCAGAAGCTACAATTAATTCGATACATTTTTCAGAAACATTAGCACGACTAGCATATTTTAAATATTCAGCTATATGTTCTATATCATCTCGGCTCATTTTTGTAGGGAGTTGAATTTCAAAAACAAGTGGCATTGCAACTTTCAAGGCATCTACGAGAGGATTGGGTTTTAGATGTTGCAATAAAAAGTCCATAAATATTATTTGTGGAATAGTCAAGCTATTTACATTATGTCTTATTAATTGCAGAAGTACTTGAATTATTGTGCTATTTGACGATACTCCAACATAGCATATAATTTTTAAAGCTTCTATAGTTTCATTGATCTCTATTTGTCCTGCACGTGATTTTAACTTATTGCAGAGATTTTCAAAATATGTATTTTGCAGAATTTCATTAGTAGTCATATCAGACCTAAAAAAAATGTACTACTAACTCATTTTCTAAATTGACATAGTATACTTACTTTCCTTGCTTCTGCAAGGTAAATAAAGACCTTAAAGCTTGCAATACATGCTTATTATTGATAACATTACTATGATCTGCTACTTGTTGAAGAACATCTCTTGGAGAAGAAGAATTTTTTATATTTTGCATCAATAAATCTGTACTAGAAGTTGGAACAGCAA
Source organism: Enochrus cinctus (assembly GCA_033557785.1). Lineage (NCBI taxonomy): Eukaryota > Metazoa > Arthropoda > Insecta > Coleoptera > Hydrophilidae > Enochrus > Enochrus cinctus. Next base: position 11,708 of record JAUIMW010000518.1, read on the forward strand.
TCATTTCTAAAAAGAAATAATAGTAATAATTTGTTTTTTGTTTTTAAGTAAACGATATAAAAATATATGTAAACAAAATATTTAATGAAATAATTTTCAGAATTTTTGTTATTAACCAGCTTCATATAGTTAAGCTTAATTAGATTTCACAAAAATTTGTAGATCTACTGTAAAGTGTTCGTTCATTACCCTTGCTTGACCAAATGCATTGTCTATAATACAAATTTATGTGAAAATTAATAAATATCAAATTAAATATACTATTTATCAGTTTAGTAACTAATTATATTATATAGTATAGTATATATTATCATAGCAATCCATCACCGCTTTACAAATAAATCATTAAATCGACATTTCATATGCACCAACTTAATATAATGCTAATCTAATTACAATTCATTGAAAAAAAATTATCTTAACACAGATGTTTGACTGAGTTCTTTTAGTAAAAAAAATTATGAAGCAACTAATTTGCTTCACAAACATGTGTTATTTATTTATCAATATTTGGGGTGGGTGGAAATTTTCAATGCACTTTACATTGAAACACACATAAACTGTTTTTATTATTTGCTTATCTCGATTCGCATGGCTTCAGGAATTATTCTTCTGAGCTTATTCAATTATTGTATTTAAAATGACCAGTTTTTAAACTCCTTGAAATAAAGTTTGACCATAATCTCTAACTTGTAGTCATTAGTTCTGTTTTCACTTACAATAAAGGCACTGAGGACTTCTATAAATATTAGACTACAAGAAATCCAGAGATATAAATACTGTTTATTAGATATTAACTTCAATATATGAAAATACTTACCTCTATTAAATCTTGACAATGTTTTTGCAATATGCCAGAAGTTTTTAGTTCTACAAAGGTCCTTAGCATACCTAATTGGTTGAGCCATAGTGTCTAAAATAAAATATTCTTTTAGTAAGAGTTCAGTTGTTATACGTTAATCATTATGAGATGATTATTATTATCGGAATATACATTATTAAATTGATAATCGCCTTGATGAACAGGAGTCCCATAATAGAAAAAATTATATTATAATTAACAGCATGGAAGACGTACAAGTAGAATGGGAGCTTAAAATTTCCTTCAGACCAATTTGAAATAATCTGTATTAATAGTTATCTTGCATAACTCTTGTATATTATGCCATAGAAAGAGTAGTGCCGGTAAATTAAGCTCAATTATAGTAAAACTTCTTAGGTATTTCGACAGCAAAAAAAAAAATTTTGTGCAAAAAGTACAATTTGAAGAATAACAGATTTTTATTGTCAGAGTCATTGATTAATTACAGATCTTTTACTATATTTTTTCTGAAATTTATAATAACATTTTTAGCTTCAATAAAATATTAATTATTTGAATTTTTGTTTACTTAATTAAGAACTATATATACTGTATCAATAAATTACATTTATTAGTATAGTATTAACAAAGAAATAGGTATCACTTACTGAAACATCGAAAAACATTAATATTTACAACTAAAAGTTTGTCATATTCCATGAAGAAACCCAAATATATGAGATCGAATGGATGTGTATTTAATCAATTTTACTCTATACATCAATTTAGTTGCTCATAACATAGACAATAAACATTAAATGTAGAATAATGATATTCTTGACTATTGGGCAAAGAAGGTTGTTCGCAGAGACATTTAGCTGATCTGCTTGAAACAAGTTAACTTACTATTCGATGAGTATGGAATAGATTAGGACATGGGTATTACATGTTCATACACCTTTTCACCAGAGAATAACTATGCACTGAGAAGACCAGCAAATTGTATGATCGTTCTTGCAACAGAGGACAAAAACAGCCATGCAGCTAAATAACTTGAATTTTTAAGCAATTGCAAGACATATCCATACAACCCATGCTTAATAGATTTCAGGAGATCCAGTTACATTCGAGAAGACAAGCTCTTGTTTTATATTTAACTCTGGCACATCGCAGAGTAAGGAGAAATTACAGCAGATCATAAAAATTGGGATATAAACCAATGGGGCAATGTTCTTTTTAAAGATGAAAGAGTCTACAGATGCCGGGGGTTACGAGTTACACTGAGACAGAAAGAGCTTTTGAAGGTGGCCCGCACGATATGAGGTGGAATAAGTTTGAATGAGTGTATGGCCTTACAGTTTATGAGAACGGCACCCTAACAGCTAGGCCTTATATTGATGAGGTATTTCATCTCATTATCCTTCCAATAGGTCACAAGAGGTCTCTGGCTTTGTTTTAGAACAGGATAATGTAACACAGCACACTGCAAGAATGGTTTGAATTTTGTTTGAAAAAGAAAATCTTGATGGCATGGAGTGGCCAGCTAACATCTTGACCTCAATTAAATTGAACATCTTTGGAGTATCGTGAGAAGAAGATTGCAAGATCGACCACAGGCCTTTCAGACCTCAGCGGAACACCCCTCAAGACATAATGCATACTTTCAAAAGACCATATCTAATCCATTAGCCCACAAAATTATAAGTGATTATTCTTTTATTACCCTAAAATGTTATGCTGATTTAAATAAATGATACCTATTTTGTTGTGAGCAGCTTATTATTATATTATGTCATTTTCTCTTTAAAATAACTATTGATATATTTTAAGGATTTTATATGTTGCAATCCAAAGCTCATAAATATTATTTGTTGAAGAGTCAAACTATTTATTGTTGTCGGTTTTTATAGGTGTAAGTAGTTATATATCTACACTTTTATATTGCTTTCAATAGTAGATAACTAGTCTATTCAATTTATAAAAAACAAAATCCTAGACAGAGATTGTAATGGCAATAGCTATTAAAGAATAAATACTTATAAACGTGCAGGTGAAATCCTCAGCAGTAATCATGTGCCTTTAAAAGCATTAAGGTTAAAACAAAAGTAAAAACCATTTTTTAAAAGAAACGGTACTATTGATTAAAAAAATATATCAAGGAAAGTTAGATTTAAACTACAAATAATTTTAATTTATTTCATATTTTACATAACACTAAAAAATTATGTAGGAAATGTCATAACAAAATTAAGCATGATTTTCCAAAAGAAAACAAATTACAATTGTGAATAATTTATAATTAACATTCTTTAGTCTATTGTTTTTATTCAATATTGTACACTAGAACCAATAAAAAATGAGAAATAAGTTTTTTGATAGAATATGCACCGTGAACTAGAGATTCTATAAACATATGATGTTATAAGTAATTGGTTTAGCAGTGCTCTATGACATTACACTTTTTTGTGTATGTGAATTTTAATGTAATAAAATTACATATACAATGATTTTACTATTGTATACTAGAATATTGGGTTCTGCTAAGAAATAACATATTTACGTATTAATGAATTATTAATGTTATTCTTAAATTGCCATGACATATAACAATGAACGCAACAGCTGACCTTCATTTAGTTTAAATATTTTTAATCTATTGTTTGAATTTGGCGCCTTTCCAAAATGTTTTTATTGGCTAGCATGAGATGGCAGATTGAGGAAAAAAATTTCATTGGTTTAAAAAGTGCCACCGAGGGGAAAACAAACATGTCTGCAAATGACTATTGTAAAATGTATTAAAAATAGCAAGTTGTTGAATTTGCTTTTGTATATAGTGAAGTACGGACGTATAATTAAATTCAGTTCATTGTGCTGCGTATAACATAACGATGGAGGAAGATGACATAGACGAGCGTTTTACTAAATTGGGCTTTAAACCACAAAAAGAAAATGTTTACAATAAACTATTGCCATATGCTGATAAATTGGACGACGAATCTTTACGTTTATTTACAGATATTAAAACTAACCTTGTTAAATCAGTATTAGCACGTGAAATTAGACCAGGATGCGCCCTGTGGACATCAAGATTAAATAAGTAAGTTTCTTATGACTTCTTTTTATAATTATCGTAACTTTCTTGCATGCGTTTTAATTTTGTATAAACCTTTTTTCAATTGCAAAAACCTTCCTAAAATTATTTTAAAGGCACATTTTTGACACTTGCCGCCATGATTTATCACGTGACCATTACTTAGTAGTGGGGGAAACTTAAAATTTCAAACTAAATTTTTTCTTGTTTTAGGTATTTGAAAGTATATGGATTGAAATTTTCTAAGGAAGACCATATATCTCTCATTAAATTGTTTTACAATTTATTGACAATACCGAATTTAGAACCGGTTAGAATTAATAAATTTGCTGCAACGTTGGCGCAGTTATTGAAGTAAGTTATTTCAAATCTATTGCCTGTAGTTTTCTTTCAGATACTTACATACTATTCACTCACTAAAACAATATGTGAAATAGAGAAGTTGTATCATACGTGACTATTTGTATTATTTCTGTCAAAGCCTCAAACAAATTAAGATCTCCGATAACAAATCAGTTCGAATTGTAGTAGGTTTTTACTTAATTTTGTTATAATGGAGTAACTTTTTCTGTTGTGACTACCAAACGGTATTATAATTTGTTGCATATTGGTCCAAATAACTTTAGAAGTCGACTCAAATGATATTATCAAAGCTAATGTGGATTTGAACTTGGAACATTTTTTTAATACTTAAAAATTAAAAAAAACAGTTTTAATATGGAAAATTTGGTTTGGTTAGAAAGACCGCTCGTTGCAACATGTAAAGAAACAGTTTTCAGTTGAAATTCAACTTGATTTTAAATTTGTAATTAGCGAGAGTAACTAGTTGTTCGGAAAGAGTTAACAGAATTCTTGCATCTTCTTTTTATGGCCCACCATGGTTTGTACATTACCATGCCATTAAATTAACACTTTATTAGCTCTACTTTATACACTGCATAGTGTGTATGATAAATAAAGAATAGATTCTTTCAGGAATAATAGGTAGCTAGGAACAATTGTGTAAATTAAAGGAGACATTCATTTAAGCAAGCAGAAAAAAATATGTTTTACTATTAAGGGCAGATTTTCAATTGGAGGAATTTTTAATAATACATATACATACACATATATATATATATATATATATATATATATATATATATATATATAATACAGTGTTATTACGTTATATACAGACA
>JAUIMW010000519.1:0-16770 GCA_033557785.1 Enochrus cinctus
GTCGACAAAACACTTAATATAAATTGTGGTAAATAAAGCGAAGATTTTTCCCACACTCATTTTTTTATTGAAAACGACCGTCTTCGATATTCTAAAACAACACCTTAAGACCTAAAAAATATGACATACAGGGAGTATTTTCAATATCTAACCTTAAAATACTTATGAAATTCACAGATATATATTAAACACATTTGAAAATTAATCTTCAAATCTTCGGCAATATCTAATTTTAATCCTTTGTCGTAGTTATGAAAGATCCCGTTGTTACGATCAAAGTAATCGGATAATGATAATATGTGCTCTTGGCTTAGTAATAGAAGAATACCAATTATTCAGATTATGATTTGCTGGTTTCCAGGGCAGATAACTAGTTTTAAGGGGTTACATAGGTTTCACGGTTTCACATCGATTTTTTTATTCTTATTCATTTCTACAACATTTCGAGAATATTATCCCAAATTTTCAAGTCGATCCGAATAAAAGTTTCGGAGATACATCCTTGGGAACATGCGCGCCGTAAGTCAGGTAGGCTCAGCGCGCCGTAGGTATATATCTTGTCTATTGCTTTCACTTTCTAAGGGCAACTAGTTTGAAATATTTTAGTTGGTGATTACTTTTTGAGTCACGAGGTTTATTTGAGGTTATCCAAAGTGTATGTTGTAATTTTTATTAAAAAATTCCTAAAATTTCAAGAACTCAGTTAGCGGAGGGAGCTTGTAAAAAAGATGATTTATTCACGAACACGTTGGCAAAAAATTAAAAGGTTACGATAAAGAGTACATGACACGCTCCAATATTCAATTATAGTGTTGGACTTGGTTTTTTAACACTGTCATGTTTTGTGCGGTGTTTTAACATTATTTAAAATAAATATGAAGAAAAATTATGTAATGGAAAAGTAGATTTTAAACAATGCTTGAAATTCGGTTGGCGATTCAAAATTGTGATAGCATGTGAACGATGTGATAACAAGAAATAATGCGTTGAACACGTACAGAAGAGGATGGGTACCCGTTTACATGATTTAGTCAACAAAAAAGTGAAAGAAAAACTAGTTAAAGGTAAAGAAGCAAAAAAACCCTTCCTGACAAAGGTAAACTGTCTGGTAAATTAATTGAAAAATTAACTGTTTAATATGGTTTGGCAATAACAAGAAACTGAGAGTCAATACAAAAAATTAAAGCTCTATAGACAAAAAACCTCAGCACGGAAATTGCTCGAAAGGTTCAGACTCCTAGTGCGCTTGGCAGCATATGGTACGAACACTCTTTCATCATTCAAACATGATTATACTCCATTACCAGATGATGTTTTGACTGAAACGTATTTATAAAGATCTCAGTAAGGATGAGCGTCTGGAGCGGTATGTTGGTGGTTTCACATAAAATAATAATGAAAGCTTGAACCAGTTAATCTGGAAAATTACTCAAACAATACTTCCTGTGGGTTCAAAGATCGTTAATATTGCTGCAATGGTTGCTGCTTGCACTTTTAAAGAAGGAACTTCAGCTTTTTTATTATTTATGCACAGTATGAATTTGAAACTTGACTGAAATTCCCATAAACATGCCCGAAACTTTGATGAAAACCGTCTGTTTTCTATTTCTTTATTTTCCAATTTATATCGACCTGTAGCACGATGTGGCGTTCTTACGCTTCGACTTAAATTGGTCAAGTTAAATCAATCTGATTAGTCAATAAAAACTCTCAGTTTCTCTCAACTCTCTTCAAATTTTGACAATCTAAGTTAATCTGTTAGATTTTATTACAAATTTTGGATTTGAATGTCTTAACTGAAGTTTAGATTAACTACTCTCACAACTAGTATCGTATTATAGTTTTGGTAGCCATAAAATAAGTATAAATGACAATCTTGAACAATTCCTATTCCACACAATACATGTGTTATGTGGTCCACACTGTCAGAGAAGGTATTCTGCCCTTCAAGCACACTAAAATGAAATATTGCCTTTTCAACAAAAAGTTATCTCGTCCAGACCCATTTTCCAGTGTAATAAAATTAGTCTGTCTTCAATGAAAATAATCTCAATAAAAACCGTTACTTATAAAAAATTAGTTAACTCTTTAAATTGAAAATTTTTGAAAACTATATAAATATTTTTAGATCTTAAAAAAATTAAGAATATATAAATCATAATAATCAACTGTTTTTATTTCATTCGAAAACGTTTGGGATAAGTTTTTGTTGGATTGAAAATGACTTCATATTATCTTCATATACTTTGAATCTCATATTTTTTGTCATTGAGGATGATCCTTCTTTATTGCAGCAACGGGATTAATTATAACATTCATTTACGTTACCATATAAGTAACGGTCATTGCCTAGGAAAAGAGAAAGAGTCTGAATCCACGTTTGCAAAGCATGAAGGTCATCCATGTATTGGTGAGCTTCCGAAAACTAAATCTAATAAATAAATGCACAATTCAAGATAAAAGCACAAAAATAATCAATTAATACAGAGATTATACTGTAAAGAATTGGTCTAGAAAGTAATTGTTTTTGATAAAAGAGTGTAATCCTTCTAAATTAAATATGATTCCCAAGGAGTATTCTTAATGATGGCAGTTCAGTTGAATTATAAAGACACCTTATACTAAAAGGAAATTCTACCTAACAGAATCACTTTGCTATTTAGTTTCTCCCAGGTAACAAATTTTAATCACGAGATCAAGTTCAAATACTAAAAATACTCAACTAACTATCTAGAGTTAGAGGCATGTCAAACATACGACTCGAGGTCTGATTTGCGATCCGTCTGCACTTGAAACTCTTTAATTTTTGTAATAAGAATTAATTCAAAAATATTATTTTGTTTGTTATTTCGTTTCATCTTCTTACTTTTCCAATTTTAATTTAATTTTCTGTAATGTAAATTTTGTGCTTCTTTGTATTATACTTTTTAAAGGGTCCTTGGTTGTGGATGACCTGAATGAGTTGTTGAGAAAAAAAAGAAGAGATACAGAGGGTAGTAATAGATAGAAATGGAGAGAGCAGTGCAGTGCAGTGCAACATACCTCAATAATTCGTTCACAAGAGCACAACATTTGACGACTGGCTCTGGACCCAGATTGGTGGACTTCGCTGATGGCTATGGAAGAAAGTTGATAAATAAGTTATAAATGCCCTTCCAGATTTTGAGGCTATGGTTTTTTAAGGTCAAGTGCTACTTTTCAAGATTCTAAACAAAAAAAGACTATATGGACTTATAATTGCTGGAAGTAATGACTCGCTCTTCACCACAACGAAAGCCATTTTTCTGAAGACATTGCGGTATGAACAGACTAACATTAGGATAGCTACTGTACTTACCATTTCCTTATTGGTCTGCAGTTTAAAATAATTTAATTTTCAATTACTACTATTAACTTACATACACAACTGTGCTTCCCTTATTTACTTATTTCTGGGATGGCGACTTTGTCAATGAAAGCAGATTCATAAGCTACAACGAATAAGTTAAATTGACTAAGCATATCAGAGTCACCTGCAGAAAGAATAACAAAGCTCCACTTCATGATATATAAAGATATGTTTGAAACACGAACGAGAGAACACGTTACCACTGTATTTCGGTTTTTGCGTGTTTTTGGAGGGAGAAACGAGAATGCAAATCCGACTTTTTCGGAATGACAAAAAGGCGGAAAAAGATATGCAAACATCAGGTGATGAACGGCAGCAATGAACTTCAAGAAAAATAAATAAGTAAAAACACGGAATACATAATTAATAACATGACAAACACCCAAACTTTAAATTAGTATATATGAAACACAAACATATAATAACATGTGATATATACAAATTATTAGAAAACAAATGTGAAACATAAAAAATTATCCAATATATAAAACTTGCCACAATAAAAATAAATTAGAAAATATAACGGTGCCGTGTTGGTTTGCTATTTTGTCCGCAATTGTTGCGTTTGTCCAAACATGTTTTCGATAGGATCTTGGTTAAACTTCCTAACTACAACATATTTGATCCTGTTACTGGGTAAAATTTTGCAAACCTCTTAGAAGTTTTGTAAAGATACTACCGAATTTTTAACAGATGGTGCACTTGATGTTTACCTTTAACTTCACAGTAGATGGAACACAGCAAAGAAATGGGATCTTCATACCAAAATTTAAAATGTGGATTATCATGAGATATCCCACTTTGGAATTTACACTGTCAAATAATTCGCTCATAAATCCCACAAAAGGCAGTGTTTACATAATCTCTTCCTTTGGCACTCCTGAAAGTAATAACTTTATAATATTACCATAAATACAAATAAAATCTTAATAAAACCTGATTATTGTATTTTGCAAAAGTTAACACCTTAGCCATGGTTGCACTCAAAACTTGTGGGATGTGAGACTGTTAATATAAAAAGTATACATTGACCTCCAGTTAAAATAGTTGGTGCATTGTTTGTTTCATAACAAAGCCTCACATTCTCCCATTTTGCCACCTCTTCTTACCAATACAATAAAAAATTATTGCGGACATCTTTCAAAAGACGTGGTGAATCATATAGATTTTTCGGCTCTCAACTTCAAAAAATCTTTATATTCTTCATCACTCTTTAGATATGTTACCCTAGTTTCTTCTAATAACACAAATGAAAGTTATCGGAATAAATCCAGCATCTATGATTTTACGTATTACAAGTTTTACTAACGATAACTGTCTTACCTTCGCTTTTTTTGCTGTAGGTTTATACTAGAGGTTGTTTGAAATTAGTGTGGCATCCACAAAATCATAACCATAAGCACATAATATGCAAGGTCAGAACTAGGGTTTACACTCAAATCCTCTAACCCCTCTATGTATCCCTTTACCTCGTTAAATGTTAGTCCAGGAGGAATTGCCATTTCATCAAGATGGAAACATATTTTCCCTTCTCTTTTAATTTTGCAGAAAAAGACTTAAGTGATTGGAAAATGTGTTTGTTTATGCTTCGTTCAAATTTTATTTTATACAGCAAATTTCTCAACATTGATTTGCTGGGGAGAACAAATACTTTTTGTCAATGCTCATACACTTGAAGACTTTGCTTTTGCATCGGCAAAACTACTAATTTTTCATGCATTCATCTTTTGGATTCAATCAAGTGATGTTGTGGTTCCTATCCTTGAAGCCGTTGCCCACATAAAAGAATTACAATCAACATTTTGGAAGACAGTTAACATTTGCACCAATTAAATTTTATTTAAAACTTACTGATTCAGAAAGTTTTTTGTTCGTTTATTATTATTTTATTTTGGTCTTTCCTATTGTGTCTTCATCCAATAATCCAATAATGTTGACTTTAGAATAACTCAAATGTATAAACAAAATACAGAATTCTCTTGGCTGCATCATTTTACGCATTGCAATTTACAATAATTTGATTTAAATTAAAATTAAAAGATTTAATTATTTAGCTAGTAAACAGAGTGTCCATCCAAATGAGGAGACGTAAGACTAAGTGCAGATAATGCAAAATGCTTAAGGTATATTCTTTTATTGAAAATTTTAATCAAATATTTTCAGCAAATGAAAGTTTTATTATAAAGAGAAAACTTGCCAACCACCCATTGGTTTTTTAAATTCCTTTAGTAAATCATGTATGAATACTGTATATAATAATAAAAAAATAATTTTCGAAAATTACCTTTATATTTGGTTTACTCATGTGCACCAGTGAAAACAGATTTTTATACGAACTTTCAACTCTAGATGCACCGAGAGCGCCCTTTAACTGGTACTAAGAAATCATTTAACTTGGAAATCTCGGTTATCTCTGAACTTGGATTCAGATTCAGATGGAGGAGCTAGGTGTGGAACATTTTGACGAGAGCTGTATGGGAGGTGAGGTTGCCCATGTTTCATAGACGACCATTTTAACGTCCTCTACTCTAAGGACTATTACGATGCGCATGTTAAATAGCTTACCTACTTTATTGGCCGGTACTAAGAAGCTTGTCAATGTCATTGTATGCAAGCAATTGCGTCTTTAACCTACAAAGGGTACAGTGCCTCACGCTTTCGATATCAGAGGTAGTTTTTGGACACCAAGCCAAGTCTAATCTGTCAAAGTCATTAGCGAAGCTTCAAATGTGAGTCAGTTCCTAAAGTCAATCGCAGATGGCGGTACTATTTGCAGTTGACTTCAAGTTCAATCCAACTTAACTACTGTTCCATTACAGAGAACGTCATTGATTCCCTAAACCGTCGTTAAACTGGAGTTCTACTGTATGTGGAACTGAGTGCGAGGATGTTGATCCTGCGGGCTCGCTAATCTTACCAGAACCAAGGAATGACCTCAAAAGATATTCCGTTGGATTAGATATACCTCCCTTTAAGAGACGCAAATGCCTTTAGCAGTGATCAATCGCGGGCTCAGGTTTTGGCGCTGCATCTGAAGACTGAATCCTTATTTAGAAATCTTGAAATCTTAATGATTACAGAGCACTGTCGCGAGAACAGATAGATGTCTGCAACATAAGAAACTATACGCTTGTCTTTTTGTAGAGATGCTGGAAGACATGATGGTTGTCCTATTTTTCTCGCCTAAATAGTTAATATAAAGAAATAACATATATTGCTCCATTGAGTCGCGATAGTGCGGTAGAATGTTGTGGCGTGACATAGCTGGATAGCGTTTATTTGTATTTATAGAACCATAAAAATACCTTAGATTCTAAGGTTCAGTTTTTTGATATTCAATGCTCAATCTACCGGATGAAGTGGACAATACGTGTGCCCACATGTTTGGATAATATTATTGTGTTCAACAGGTCTAAAGATATAGTTACCGGACCGTCATGCGTGATTCCAACTAATTCATCGGACCATATGGGCATTGTGCTTCGTTTTGAGGTTGCGGGTAGTAAGACGCTTACTACTGAGTACCGTAGAAGCTTTGGGGAAGGGGAGATAGGGTTTTTCGGGTCTTCGTTGGCGTGGGCTGACTGGGAGAACGTTACGTCTTGTGGAGATATTGATGGTGCCTTCAACTCGTTTATTCAAGCCGTCAAGTACTAATTTGAACTGACTTTTCCTCTGAGAAAGTCTGACCTGGAGGGATCACTGACGAAATGGTTGTCTGCAGAGACAATACGATTGAGACAACAAACTGCTCTTTATAGGGATTTATTTAAGCAACATCGCACTCTGGATTTAAAGGAGCTTTATACCTTCTATAACCGTAAATACTCAGGATTATTGATTGATGACAAGAAGAAATATAATTCCAATATTATCCTAATAAAATGAAGGTAATGTGATCGATGGTTGACAGAGCTGTTGAGCAAGACGGTAGATGTTTCACACCGAACGAATCCGCTGTATTGGTGAATGATTTTTTTGTTTGGATCGGTGATGGGTCTGGAGAAGTATTACCGAAGAATACCGTTTGTGGATTTCACAAAGATCTTTGACTGCGTGAACTATGAACTATTATTATATAAATTGGAACGGGACAGTGTGCGACGCTGTGCGTGAGACTAGTACGTTTCGTTTTTGTGTGGGCAGATCTAGCGGGTGAGGAACTCGTTTTACTGTGAAGTCAGGGCTGTGGTTGCTGGAGTGCTATAGGGTTCAATTTTGGGGCCAACTCTTTTTAACATATTTATGAACGACATGGCTCTTTTTTTGGAACGTTCGACTCACACGCAGTTTTGATATGCCGATGACACTAACATTGTGGTAGTTAGTAATTCGATGTGGGGGGTATATGACGTGATGGCTGGTGTTTTTGAGAGGCTGTCGCTGTGTTCAACGGGAGCTTTGGGCTTGATTATAATGTTTTAGGATTCTAACGATTGTTTTTTAGGAATAACTTTTGATCTATAGTGTAATTCTGTTAACGCAATTTATTTTTTGTAGATGTGTTTATGGTTGATTTTGTGCACTGTAAGCAGATTTTAGTGTTGAGGTTTTGTTGATATTTTATATACATATTTTATTATACCTACATGTATTACTTTCTGTTAGTATGCATTTGCTTCATTTTTGATACAATTTTTTGCACATAAACACATTTTATGTTGGGGAAAAATAAATACTATTCTATTCTTTTCTTAACAATATTTAAATTTTTTTGAAGTTTGTAGACACGGCGTAGGATATGATGAATGAAAAGAATGGGATTAAGGAACTATCAATGATTCTATAGACATTATCGCTTGGTCAGAAACTAAGGTGGTAAGATCAGAGACCATTAAATAAAAAATTTACAATATATAAATATATATATATATATATATATATATAATCATCTAGCCGCACCATAAACAGCTACTGATTTCCTAGACATATATGCAAGCGCTGGAGTTGCTACAAGAAATGACTCATGTAACTGGACACCTGATTTACAAATCGTATAAGCAAATCATAAAACCTGCGAATGGAATAAAAAAGCGTGTATTACTATGATTTATATCGTATTTATTTTTATTAAAAAAAGTTCTAAAAATATTTACAAATTCTTTTCGACGTCTCTAAAATCAAAACATTAACCTACTCTAAATGCATCTTTCAAGTAAAACCAGGTTCAAAAACTATTTATAAAAGCAATACACTTCGTTAACGTATACATATCTGTTAAAGCTGTATATTTCATTCAAGAAAGCATTTTCAAAAACAGTCAACTGGCACTCCCAAAATCTTTATAAGTCACGGTTTTGATCGAGATTATTTTCATTGGCAATCATCCATATCAAACGCCGATCCGTTCCAAATCCATGTTTCAAAATGCCCCTATTTGCACTTGGAATGAAAATCTTTTACATAATCCTAACAATAGCCAACCTTCTTAAGCTATTTTGAATGTCGTTAGCAAACAGATTCTAAATAAAAATGCATTAGGAAAATTTTTGTTAAAAGAGCTTAACGCCCACGCAAAGGTGCGCGCGCTGAATCCTAAGTAAGTCTTCCCCATCATCGTCCCCAAGGTGGAGAGTCAGTCACTGCGGGCTCCTTGAGTTGTGTGGTGCTCCTGGACCGCTTTTTATCTTCCACTCGCTGTAAGTGTCTGAATGTTCAAAAAAAATGTGCTCAACTAACAAATGCTTTATAGTTTTATTGTCATGAGGATGCCTTTTTTTCAAAAGATAATAACGATAGGGATTGAACCTAAGTACTTTGAATTTTTTTAATTATTTGAGAGTCGCCATAGTGGCAAAGGAGTTATTTTATCCTATTGCTTTTTTTAACTGAATGCATGAAAATAGTTTAAGAAACAAACTCTTAAAAAGAGAAAAGTTTATTGTAGAAATAACTGTTCTAATTTTACTTACCAGTTATTTATACACATATTACCCTAGACAAGCCCAGAACAGTAAAGCAACAAGAGAAGTTATTTTGGTATCTGCTCGAGTGCTAAATTTTTAGCTGGAGACAATTAGAAAATGCTAGTTTTTTAGTTCATAAATAAATTAAAATATTTTTAGCGCTCAATAAGCAATGTGAAGATCATTGACCCAAAATTGATCATGTCTGTTATCATTTTTTTTTGTTCGCGGGTATATAATTTTGTTTTAAATTGTAATCTAGCTTAAACAAGTTAATTGTGAATGGTATTGATGTCAGGTAAAATCTAAATGATTCCTTTATTTATATCTTTGTTAATATGGAATTTTAATTTTTTTATTTGCGTGAAAGTGATAATAAGATTAATATTGAATTTGGTGCATATAAATCTTGACAGTATAAATGATGGATTTATTGGCTTTATCTATGGAATCTCAAATATGCATAGTTTGGCATGCTATATGCATTGGCTTAATTTGAACAGTGCACTGTTAACCTCCCATGCCTTGCATTAATGTTTCAGGCCGATTATGTACGGTATGGACATTTGATTTATGCTACGAACAATTTAATTTTATTTCAATTAATTCTGACTATTAATTAACAAAAACAGCTGGTGTGAAATGAATTTACGCTAAGAAAATTATCGTGGAATTATAAAATTCAAGTATTTATAAAATATTTTATAAATAGAAGAGTAATAGCACACCCAATAGTCAAAATATGTTGATAGTATAAAAAAGAAGGATTTGTCTGCTAAAAAACAAGTTGAACTTCTAAATGTATCGAAGTACACACAAATACCAGAATAAATCAAGGATTATTTTAGAGCACCTGTAAATTATAAAATGGGGACATATAACACGTTTGCGGAAAACGAGAAACTTTTACTTTCCGCGTGGGTCGTGTTATTTTGTAATTCGTGAAATGTAAGAAATTTATAATCGGTAACCGTCGTATACGAAGCCTATTACGTTTTTGTGGATTTATTTCAGTATCTTGTGGGCACAAATATCTAAAAATATACCAGAGCGCTCTGACGACGCCAAATACAGATACGCGGATCGAGTCGTGAAACGGTTTAAGTTTCACAGATTTCAGGAGTGCGCACAGTCCTATGCAATAACACAGATGGCCCAGTTTTTACGATCGGATGACAATATTGCAAATAGCACTGCATATTTATGCATTGATTTAAGATTAAACTCAATAAAGAAAATAATTAAACTTTACAATCAAATTTAAGAAATTAAATTAAATTTTAATCTAAATAATTCAATTTTTTTAATTCAGAATAAATATGTTTGAATTTTGAAAACATTTAATAATTTTTCAATAGAACATATGTCAATAAATTTAGAAATTATTTTCGAAAACTTCCCAATTAAATTTTGTGTTCACGATTATAATTCAGAGGAACAATTCATTAAAAAAGACTCTAGCACTTATAAGCAGTTTCTTAATTGGGTCAGAAATAATTTGAAATATAACATATTACAAAATTAAATACAGGAAATTATAAAAATAATTTTAAATTAAAGCGACACTTATAAGCACCTTTCTAATTTGCCTATGGGCCCAAAATAATTTATTTCATACATAATTATTCCCATATTAAAAAAGACAATTTTTAACATCGAATTTTTTTCAGAACTCTCTAAAACCTTTTCATCATGTCCGACGAAGAAGAAGTTTACTCGTAAGTAAAATAACATTAAAAGCTAAGAATTAGTGATGAACAATAGAAGCTTTTGAGATGCAGTAGAAGCCCATAAATGTCAGATAAGTTGGTAGAGTCCCTTTCTCTCAGATAAGTTGGTAGAGTCCCTTTCTGTCTGATAAGTTGAATAACTTAAAGCCCCTTTTATCTTAATATTTAACTTAAGATATTGTTGTTTTGAATTTAGCTCCCCATATTTGCACTAAATACAAGATCAGCTTACTTTTACAATAAATAAAAGCAAGGACAGTAATATAGTGCATTTAGTGCAAATGTCACTACATAGTTAAGTAGCACCCGCTCAAATGCTTTCACAGCATTATATTTACTGCAAATATTAACTAAATATTAAATATTTTAGTGAAGAAGAAGAGGAGGAGGAAGAAGAAGTTGTTGAAACGTAAGTGTTTTTTTATTTGATAATGTTTCTTCATTAAACTAAAATAATAACTTTTTGTAAATACGTCTTTAATATAAACTTTAATTTTAAACAATGCGTATAAATTCATAAAAATTACTAATTATTGAATAAATATTAATATTAATAAGAGTTATTTAGGTAATTAAAACATTGGAGTAAACTACGAAATTAACATTGTACATATTGAAAAACTTCTAAACTGAAGAAACCGAAAAACTTGCTTATCTAATACCAATAAATAATAATAAAATTAAAGTGATTCTTTGATTCCTTATAGGTATACTAAGGTAAATCATTTTAGTAACCGTTATTTTTCCTCACCCCTATTTTAGATTTTTTTCTAAATTTACATTCAAAGAATCATTTAAAAAAATATATCCTCATGAGCACTGTACATATTTCACTTAAAATGACTGACTTACCATTTACAGTTTTCCATATCAGTAACGAAGATTCTCACAACAATAATATTTTATTAGTTTAAAGAAACCCCTTTTCATTATTTTTCTTTTTTCTTTACAGCAAGTAAGTAGAATTATCCAAGATATCCAAGCCCAAGTAGTAGACTTTATGTTCCAGTAAATAGTAACTTCATCCAAACTTAAGTATTTATCTATTTTAATTTCTTTATTTTACTAAAAATAACAATACACCTATCAATTTTTAAAAAGTATTTTTGCAAAATTTTAATACAAAGAAAACCAACGAAAATATTGAGGATATTATTTTCAAGGTTATTTCAATGTTTTTTGATTTTTTCCTATTTTTTGAACTGATCAACTTCATATAAGTTAAATTTTTATATGTATTTTTAAGGCAATTTTTATATCTATTTTAAATATATGTTTTTGTTTTCCTTTCCACCCGCCAACCCCTGCACCCTTGTGATTCCACGAGTAGAACCGTCGAAAGAAAAGTCGAGTAAGTCCAAGAAATATAAAACAAAATGCTTTGCTGCAGCTGTCGTAATAGACCTTTGTACTATGATAGATACCAAATTTATTTTGCATTGAAATTTATAATTAAAAACGTAGATACACACCCCACCTATTCCCAAAAAATAAGAAAAACAAGTCTAAAGCATAGTGCAAAGCATCTAATTATAACAACTATAAAATAATATTGCAGCTTTGGATGGCTTACCACAAGATCAACCAGCAACTATACGGCGTTTGTGAATAATAATGTTATAATATTAGACTATATGTCTAAAAATATATGTACAAAATACACCTCCTACTACACTGTATACAACACATTAAAACGAAGGTATCGCATTTACTTAAATTCAATCTGATACCCATAAAACAAAAAAAGTATTTTTCAGTTAAATTTACAATTTTAAGTGTTTCCATATATTATTTTGATGGTTATAGCTTGAACACATTCAATTCAAAATATTTTTTTATAAACTGTAGTTCCTACACCTACAATTTTGAATTGAACCACCAAGATATAAACCAACATGACACTATTCCACAACTTTGCATTAAGCTCCTAAAAAAAATTTTTTTGCACATAACGTGACGCGCCACAAAAAGTGCGATGCCTCTAACAGAATCAGCAGTAGACATAAGCATTGCAGCTCCATTTCACAACATCTAGCTTTCAGTGCAGCAAATTTGACAAAGAAGCAACACAAAACTTACGAAACAATTCAAACTGACATTGCTCTAACAGAATTTATATAACTTGTTTAATTGTTTATAACACCCACATTACCTCTTGTTATGTTCTTATATAAATTCAACATAAGCCGAGTTATGAAAGTTTGAATATGGAACACTCCAGCCTCTTTCTTATATTAACACAATTTTATTAACACAGAGAGACCGCCGGCGATCCAGAATTCATCAAGCGTCAAGATCAAAAGAGATCCGACTTAGATGAACAACTCAGGGAATACATCTTAGAATGGCGAAAACAACGCGCCAAGGAAGAAGAAGACCTCAAGAAATTGAAAGAAAAACAATCCAAGCGCAAAGTCACCCGCGCCGAAGAAGAAAAGAAAATGGCTGAGAGGAAGAAGCAAGAAGAAGAACGTCGCATCCGTGAAATTGAAGAAAAGAAACAACGTGATATTGAAGAAAAGAGGTTGCGTCTCGAGGAAGCTGAAAAGAAGCGTCAAGCCATGATGCAAGCCCTCAACCAAACCAAAACCAAAGGACCCAACTTCACCATCACCAAAAAAGACGCCTCCGGTGCCATTCTTTCCCCCGCCCAGCTTGAAAGAAACAAGACCAAAGAACAACTTGAAGAGGAAAAGAAAATTTCCTTGTCCATCCGTATTAAGCCCTTGAACATCGACAGCCTTAGCGTAGACAAACTCCGCGACAAGGCCCAAGAATTGTGGGAATGCATCGTAAAATTGGAAACTGAAAAATACGACTTGGAAGAAAGGCAAAAACGCCAAGACTACGATCTTAAAGAATTGAAAGAAAGGCAGAAGCAACAACTCAGGCACAAAGCCCTCAAGAAAGGTTTGGACCCTGAAGCCCTCACCGGAAAATACCCAGTGAGTTTTCTGATTTAAATATTTGCAAATTATCTCTACATTTACTTTCAATTTCAGCCTAAAATTCAAGTAGCCTCCAAATACGAAAGGCGTGTAGATACAAGGTCATACGATGACAAGAAGAAGTTGTTCGAAGGTGTAAGTATAAGAACGTTTACCTCGAAATTAAAATTAAATAATTTTAAAAGGTTATCTTAATCTCTTGTAAACAAAAAAAATATTATGTTTACTAGAGCTTTGGGGTAACTTTTTATAGTATAATTTTTATCGGCATTAATTAATGGGGTAAATTATAAGTGCAACATGGTAAAATATTTTGAAGTTATTTTTATTCCAAATAACAGTTAAATATAAATATAATGAACAATGCACAATAGTATACATCGCAATACGTAGCATATTTATATAATCTCGAAAAATATAATAATATATTACATAATATATTCCTATTCAACAAAGAGATTATATAAAAATGTAGCAAATTAGTTTAACATGAAAGTATTAATATTAATAGATATTGTACAGGGTTTTGAACATTTAATGTTGGAGTCTCATGAAAAATATTGGAAGGACAGAATGCAAGAATTCATGACGCATAAATGTAAGTGGGCAAAAAGAACACAAAAATAAACAAGCCCAATATACACTATTGTAACACGATGAATGCCATGTTTTCCCAACTATCCCATTTAATAATGTTTGCATAAAGCAAAATAGCCTTTTAACCATATTTGTTGAGCATGTGCCTTTTGATTATAACAGGGTCTTGAGGACTTCATCAAGGAAAGCTCCGAAAAACAATGGAAAGAAAAATTGGGTACCTTCGATGCCAGACAAAAAGGTTGGTACTTATATTTAACAGCTTCCAAGCTTAAGCTTTTGTTAATCAGTTGTTTCTTGTAAAAATAGATATGTACCTTGTACATCCCCTCGGCATTTTTGGCGTATGTTTTTGTCTTCATTTTTTTTGTGTAAAGCTTTACACAATTTTTCACACAATCAAAACATTACATAAAGTAGTTAGTTTTCATCATTTTATCCATGTAGTTTAACAGTTAAATTAACATATGTTCTTCATTACGGTAACCACTCACAATCACGCAGCAGTGCACCACAAATATAAATCATAACATTTTATCTGCCGATAATTATGATTTCCTACATCCTTTTTTGTGCTGTAGCTAAACTTCCAAAATGGTTCGGTGAAAGGCCGGGCAAGAAGAAGGGAGACCCAGAAACCCCAGAAGGCGAAGAAGAAGGAAAGCAAGCTGCCGATGATGAAGATGAAGAAATCAAGAGCCCAGTCTATGAGCCTGAACCAGAAGAAGAAGAGGAGGAAGTAGAAGAAGTTGAAGAAGAAGAAGAGGAGGAGGAAGAAGAATAAATTTTTATTTTCTATAGAAATATAACTCTTCCAATAACATCTCACTATTTTGGATGCCAAATTATATATTATTTATTCTATATTTATAATATATGTTATTTAATCGTTTGTTTCCAAATGGCTGTTGTTGGTACACGCGACACAGTCATACAAGAGCGTTGTAATATAATGATCTATTATTTGTATTCTTCTGTGTAAATTATATTAATTATTACATAAACATTGTTTTATTTCACACTTCCTTTAAAAGTTTGAGTAAGTTTGTAGGTCAGGAAATTGCTTACAGCTCTTAACATAAAAAATGAGCGCCCTATGGAGATGGAAATGTATATATACGGTTATTTCAAAATTATTGAAATTAAAAAAAAAGTAAAAAATATCCATCATGGCATTTAAAACCTTTATTTAATTTTTATTTTTTAAACTTGTGTCTGTGTGTCCTAATGCAAATAAGCTTCTATGATTTATTTAAAACGCAACTTTAATAAGCTTCAAACAGTATAAAAAGGGCGTTTAGGTCATTTTTTATGCGATACTATGAAATACCGGCTAAATTATGGAACAACTTCATTATAATATGTATAATTGGAACATGATAAACTTGCTACATTAGGATACTCGCAAATTAAATCTTTAAATTCCAAAATACCTAAAAGATTTAAACCAAACAGATGGATCTCTGAACCATATAACTGGAGAATTACAGAAAATATTTGATAATTTATCACGTAGACATATTACAACAATGCAATGCTGATTCATAAACTGAAAAAATTAAATTGAGTATAGGTGTACAGTTTTTGCAGGCTAAAGAGGATTTGATAATTGCTAACATAAGCCACACGTGCACTGCGGGATCCGCAACTTCGAGGACGACAGGCTTGGAGGAAGAACTCCCAACAGTTTATCATAATCAACAAAAAAATGTAGTGCTAGCTGCCAGTTACGACTCACATATGTACATGTCTTCAAGACTGTAACAGAGGATACAAAGAAAGTTCACAATCAGGGTTTTGTATTGATTCACAACTAATGCGGTTATTATATCTACCATTTAAACCCAAAGGACACTTATATAACAAAATAGTTCACGATACAGTTCGATTCCCACATCTGTGCGAGACGTTGTCATTAGAGTACTCTTGAACAAACATAATAGTTTTATTTAGAAAAAATTTTTTAAATTTGTAAAAACATAAGACAAGATCTTATCAACCTAAAGCAGTTTAATGTCCGACCAAGAGGGGGTTGGGGAACCACAATGAAAATTGGCACATGGAATGTTAAAAGCATGTACATGCCGAGAAAATTGCATAACATAAACCAAGAAATGTGCAGGGTGAAGATAAATATCTTGGGAATAAGCGAAACAAGATGGCCCAACAGTGGGAAAGTCCAAGTGAACAACTGTACTTTC
>JAUIMW010000520.1:0-16757 GCA_033557785.1 Enochrus cinctus
TCAACTCTTACAGAATCAAAGACTCTTTTGAGTTCTCAAAAAAGGTCAATGACTTGCAGTTACCTGAGGGATACGTGGTTGTCTCCTTAGATGTTTCTTCGCTTTTTACGAATATACCTTTAGAATTAATTTTAGAAATTGTCAATAAACTTTGGGAATGTATGCAGTCTCACTGTGACATTCCTCGTCACCTTTTCGTTAACATTATAAAATTCATTTTTAACTCTACTTACTTCAGCTTTCAAAATGTCTTCTATAAACAAATTTTTGGATGCCTTTGGGATCTGTCATTTCACCAATTTTCGCGCAAATAGTCATGAATTATCTTTTAAAGTCAGTGTTACCGAAACTAGATTTTCCAATTCCGTTTGTTTGCTAATACGTTGATGATCTTATTGCCACCGTTCCTTTGGACAAAATTGACACAACCCATCAGGAAAACAATTTAAAAAAGTTTTATTCGTTTTATACATATGATAAATGTAAAATAAAAATATCAAAACACTTTTGTATAGATTTGTCCTTATTGGCTATGAACGTTATCTCATTTCAACCCAGAAAATGTATCTACCGTAAACTTTAAATGCCATTTTTGTTACATGTGGGGAAGCGTATCAATTTAATTTTTGGCTGTCCATTGTTAATCGGTTGAGACTGCGGTCGGGCGTGACTTGTTGCAGGAAAAGAGGGGCCGTGATTGCCAATTCAGGTGATATCGAATGTACTAGTTACACTACCAATGTCAATTTAGGAAATATATAAAAATTGACATTATTTAAAATGACAAACTGTTTTTAAAATTCGTTTTAACAACATAACGCTATTTAAACAAATATGAATTCAATTTACTCTCTTATTTTCTAGTAATGCATCTAGTATAACTATTAAGAGAACATTGTATTATAGCTTTGAACGTTTAAAGAACATTTGTACAAAAACATATAGATCAATAGATATTTATTACAATTGTTTTAGTATCCATTGATAACTACATAACACATCTATATTATATTCATTTACATTATTCTAATTTGAAATAATATCAATCTGATATTACATGCGTGTTATTATTATTGTCTTAAAATGATGATTTCATAACAAGCTATGCACCAAAATACAAATATTGTTCATAAATTATTTTCTCAATTATTTTAAAATATATGGTTCAACCAATAAAGTTATCTAGCAAGTGCAATATCTTACCTGCAACTGGCCGAAGAAATAATCTCATTTCTATTCGTTTCAACTTGACAATTTCATGCCCAGTTTCTCTTTTCTTAGAACGAAATCTTCGCACAAACAATGAAATTTCCCCTTATTCTCTTTTCCACTCGAACGCTTCATGGAATTTAACTTCTACCATTAACTTATTCCGTTTGAATCAAAAGCTATGCACGCGCTTCTTTAGATTTTGCTACTGGCTACGCCTAAACTGGACATTATGTTAAATATTTGCAACGAATAAAACCTATTTGCCAGTGAATCACAAGGAGACCTCCACAAGGTTTTAGATCAAGATGTAAAAAATTTATTTTCTTATTTTTCGTTCTTTATTGTTTTTTAACGCCTTATTTTAAAAAGGTAGCTTCGAATTTAATAAAGGTCATGCTGTTCTCTCTTTCACAAAAGTTGAGGGAAATATTAATACAAAATGAAATCCTTAACGTAATACCTCTAAGCTACATCCTACCAGAGAAGTTCGTGGACCTTAGTTGAATAGGATAGACAGAAGACTATGAATAAAATGTTTTAAGAATTCTTATTTCGTATATTTTATTTTTTGTCCAGTCTTTTCCGCGCTCGTAATTTCACATATTCCTGAGAGATATACATTTTAACCTACATAAAGTATATGAATGTGATAATATTATGTCGAAAATTTACACAAAAGACTGCGCTGCGAAAAAATTACTGATTTACGGATCATCGGTTCCGTAAGAAAAATAGTTTCTTTGATTATTTCACATATCGAAAGAAAAGAAAAACACGGCCCGAGGAGAAAATTGCCTGTTGCATGCATCCCCCCGGCTCGTAATAACGTGTTTATAAAAGTTATTCGACATGTGTGATCAGAGCCAAAACTGTCAACTGGCACAAATGCTATCAAACTGGGAAAACTCGCTTCGCAGAAAATACCAGGAAACTGCAGACGTGATTTGCCCAAATCTGAACTTCCGCTCTGTAGGGAGTAAAAAGTTAATGAATCCACTGTACTTCACACGTTCTGCTACATTCTGTAAACGTTTAATGTTTCCAGCTTAAATTGATGTTATTTCAAGTATTTGCGGCATATTATACAAACGTAATTATTTTTAATCGTAAAGCTGCGGAACATAAAGTCCATTTTTGTAGCTCTTCACATTAACAGTAACGAGTACTAAGGTACACAACAAAATTGCTAATTACAGAAGTAACATTAAACATTTCCAACTCCTAATGGTTGTGTATTGGCCAAAGTTTCCGTGGCAGATAAGAAAATGTCCATATAAAGGGAAAATTTATATCTTCTTAAAAGCTTCAGATACTTTTCATGCTTTCATTTTCTCTTTACAAATTACTATCATCATTCCGCACAAAAGAGTATAAAACGTTTTAGGTATTTACATAAAAGTTCTATTGCTTAATTTCATGATAAAATAATTGGTAATGATTAAATTGAGATATATGTAACAATATTATCTATGTATATGTTGCCAAAAGCTTCTCTGGACCCTTTTAACATTTGCTTGGCTAAGATTTTTGCCTTTTTCCTAGAGGTCGTGCGTAGTGGGCGTTGAGGGAGGATAACTTACACGCAGTAAGTATAGGTCTAGTGATTTATTATCTCAGGTATAAGATACAGTCGGAAAGGTCCAATAAAATCCTATTAATGCCGTAATTCACCTTGAGATTTTATTCTAGAAATAAAGGACCTGGGTTGCAACCATAAACATTATTTTCTATAAGATAAGGTTTTTACATTTCTTTATTTTTCAAAGAACATTTAGAAATAAATTTAACAATGCTTATTATTGCAGGTACCTTTTATTTAAGATAGAGTTGTCCAGGAAGTGCACCTATGATATGTGAACCAGTTAATAAATAACTTTGATGAAACAACTTCACAGACTGGATATAATCATTAAAGCCATTTCATGCTCCAGTGTTCTTGAAACCAGGCAATCAAAAGCCTTTTAACAAAAGTCGATTACCTGTAAAACATTAATTACGTTCAATTACATTTAACTAAAATCCTTGTTCAATGTCCTATTTCATTATGATTTAGAAAATTAATATATAACAACATGTTTGAAGGACACAAGAAAGTTAACCAAGAGATTAATGTTTAATTTGAACACATTTACCAATGTATTTCATATTAATTGGAAGAATAAGATAACATCTAGGGAAATATTAATACTAATTTTACCAATAGTTTGCTGAATAATTAAGATAAAGGAGAAATTCTAGGTATCCTGGTCTATGTTAGTTAGTTATAGATAAAGTTATGGAGCGCTAATAAATAAGATCAATGTTGGTGAAGCGGAAAACTCGTTTTATATAAACAAGGTTGATGTAATAATCTATTATTCTTTTAATAGAAACAACAGATAAATTCGCCGAGAATCTCGATTTATCTTTATTCGCACATCTTGCCAAAATAAACAATGTTATTAATTTATTATTAGATATTTACTTATGAATATTCAAAATAACAATTCAGGTCTTCGAATGCATACAATAATTGGTGAAATATAATTTGGCACACCCTTGGGTAAATTTGTAAAATGTCTAGGGGAAAATCACAAGAAAAATGTTTTATCGGTTCTTCAAAAAAAAAAAAAAAATGTTTTATCACCATTACAGTCGACAAATCCATATTCCAGCTCGAATTCACCTGAGTATAATAGAAAGGTTGAAAAAGGCTTATTGAAATACATTTATATACATACAAGTATATGAATCCTTGAAAATTAATCCACATATGTGATATGTTTTTGTTATATATTTGTAGCTGAGTTATGCACTTTGCCATAAATTGTGAAAAGCAATTTGTGGGGCACATTAACTGTATCAATTGTAATAATAAATTGTATAAATTGCGGAGTATGTTAATTTAAGAGCCTACAATCTTTTAATCTTTATGGGATTTAAGTATTTTCATGACATTATAGTGGAATAAAAAAACTGAAATTCCTTCTTACGTTGTCACATTTTTGTTTATATACGCCTTGCCTATTATCCCATATAGAGTCCTATATAGAGAAAATATATTAACTTCTTTTTATTTGCCTATATATGTTTCTCTTGCGCTTTCAACAAGCTATTTGCTGTGTGAAAAAATAAGGTTACTTCGGCACATTTAGAGAATATTATAATATCTAGTATTATCTTAGTATCTATACTAAAAGACTAAAATCTTCAGTTTCTTTCTCGTACAAGTAATTACACTTAAAAAATAAACTTCTCTGTACAAATTTACATAAAAGACCTTAGCACGAAAATACGTGCTTACAACTTGGTGGCTACTAATCACGCCATTCCCTAATATTCAACCTTTTGTCATTTTATTGCAGCTTGGTCCCGTGAGAGACATACTTATCAATTACAAAATTGCACGTTGAAATACCTCTACTACACATAAAAACAATAATAACTTCGGTTCAATGGCCTGGGTTCTATTTTTGAAACGTTTAAATTTGCGGAAATCGTCCTTTTTCGAAAGGCAATTCAACAAATCAGTACCAATCACATTAAAATAATCTGCTAACACGATTTTAAAATGAGTTTCGATAGGAGTATTTTCATAAAATATCTAGTGATATTAATTACGAAGAAATATTGTAATTTTTATAAAACAAATTATGATGGCGGAAAAGAGTTTTATTTTAGCTTTTAAATAAAGATTCGTGTTATTAAGGGTGAAAATATATGGTGGTACTAATTAGACCGCAAACAGAATATAATGGCAGACATATTGCAGCCACATGTCTGCCCGATCTAATAAAGCATCGCTTTTCTACACGCTGTAGTAAGAGCAGAAATATATAATATATTAATTTTATTTAACTAACTGTATATTTAATAAAAAATGTTTTAAAAAGAGTTTTATTTGCATATTCAATGATTACAACCATACCATATATAAATAATATGCCACTTCAAAACCTATTTCACCAAAAAGTCTCACAATGTTAAAATCTTAAATAGAAAATTCTCGATAATTAAAATATTTTAGTTATTAGACAGACAGGCATTTTTTAAATGTTTTTTTATTTTATTTATGGGACCTTTAATCATATATTTCGCCAAAAAAATGTGCGACGCTTAAGAATTTCATTTTGTTCAACAAGTTGTCGCAGTGGTGTACGGTATTTTTGCTTAAGGATTTGTTACAAAAGCATGCAGCAGAGCGATGCTTTATTGCGAAGAAATGTGTGCAGCATTATAATGATCACGATTTTATTAGTATCATCATATATTGACACAGGATAAGTTGAATCAGTATTTGCTCCAAATTTTAAATTGTAAAAAATTCACTCTACTAAACGGTGTTGTTATTTAAGTCAGAGACCGAACTGCGAACTTGAGTCTCTCGTAGAAATGGCGCTTTATTATCAAGATTTGCTGTTTTAGAGAGCTTTTATGTCTACGACGATTAAAAAAGCATTATGTTGCAAAACAAATCCTGCGTCCAGCACGGACGTCTGATCTAAGTTATCTAATAGTTACAAGCTAGTTTGAATTTATAATCATACTTATGGTACTATTATGGTCACAGACCCAAAATATTCAAGCTCTTTAAATTTCCATGTTACAGACAAACACTGGAAATATGGCTATAGTCTTACTGTTAAACATTTAAGCCGCTTAAATATTTCTGTAACTTTAAATGGATCCTACTCTGAATTTAAAGCTTACATAATTACCTACTTATTTGAAATTTCTATACACGAGAAAACTATTTTAGGTTAGATCGACTTCTATTCCGGAAGAAGGCAGGTGTATGTTTTGTGTCACGTGGGCGATGGACTTTAAGAGTTAGCGACTTTGACTAACTGAAGATGCTGGTCGCACGCCCCGATCTGTGAATATAGTGCATTTGTTGTTTCTGTCATTTTTAACGTGGCCTGTGGAACTCACATTAATATTTCTATCAGATTTTTCCGAATGACTCCAAATAAATGGAATCACTAGTCACAACATGCACACTCATTCATTTAGTAGTTTCGAAGGAAACTGATGCCAACTTCCATTGAAAGAATATAATAAAACTATTTTGGATCATTTTTAGGTGTTTGAAACTTATAAAAATCTTTGAAAATCTAGCTATTATTGATATAGTGCAGTCAAAAATATTACTTTCAATAACATATGAATAGAAGAAACACTAGAGAATGATCTTCACCCAGCTATATAGCATAGTTCTTAGACACAGAAAGAGACCAAGGCAGAAACTATGTCAAGGCATACAAGAAAATTTTAGACATATTGTAACAAATGAAACTATCAACAATATAGAGGAAATCGATACAGAAGTATCTAAAATGAGAATTGATGCTATAAGGGCTGATATAAATATATACTTTAATGGCAACTAGTGAATATGATGAAGAACAAAAGAAAAAAGAAGGCAATGTTGAATTTAGAATAATTGAATAATTAGAGTATAAGAAATAATTATTAAAAATAAATTAATTCTATTTTTTTGACATTGCGACTACAAAGTTATAATTCTCTCACTTCATGATGTAAATTTCTTCATAGAAACGATCGTATAGAGAAGTGATCGTAATGGAGTAGGCAGAAATTCTATGAAACAGAAAAACCTTAATAGGTTTAAGCAGTTATGATCATGTGAGTTCTATTTTAAGAGATTTGGTTCATCGTAATGTGATTTCATTATAAAGCAAAAGTTTTGGGTTATATACTTTTTCATTAGTCTATTAAAATTACTAGAATATATGCAAATAAACATGTTTATTTTATATCAAAAGAATCGGACACCTTTTTTTAGAAACTAAAATTAAACCAAAATTTGAATTTAGCTATTTAAAAAAATAGTTCTGCACCTTGCCTCTGCCAGAGACGAAGGATAAATCCAAGTTTGTTGTTTCAATTTGTGAAATTATTTTCAACGATTTTATCTTATAAAGATTGTTCTTGGATGTCATTTGCTACACACAAAAGTTCAAGGGCAGTCCTCCAAAACAATACGATCCTCTGTCCTCTAATTCGGCTAGAGATTTAAGAACAACGGCACCTCCACCAGTATGTGTTCTAAAATTTATATTTTACATTGTTATTCCAGTTTGTAAAAATATTTGGAAAAAGTTATATCATATTGTGCTCGTATAATACGACAAATAGCAATGGGTATCATAGGTCTATATTTACTACTGGTGAGACATTAATCTATATCTCACTTTTTTATTGCTCTTTAGCGAATAACACTTCCCATACTATTCAAATATGCTGCTCTCCCCTTTACTCTAACTAGTTGTCTGGAACTATAGAATTAATGATTATAAAATCCAACTAAAATATATTGCTGCTTTAACGTCTTTATATACTCTTCGACCATTACATAATCGTAATTACTATTTTGTATAACATTCTATGCTGAAAAAATAAGAATTCATATAAAAAATCTTAAGTACAATTAGGGTAAAATATATGAAGGTAATGTTAAACATAATAGACGAGGTCCATAAACTAACTCTGATGTGAATTTCACTTGAAAACATATGTCAAGTTGGCCGAGCCTTGAAATTTTTAGACCCGAAAAAGTAAGCATATGTAAATTTACCAAAAAAGATAAATAAGATTGACCGTAATCGTCTTATCAAAAGAAAAGTGGATATTTAAAGAGCTGTTTACAGATAAATTATTTAAGATTTACAAAAATTAAACTTTTACTCTATCAAAATCTAAAATAAAATCTGCTGCTTAATTCTGTAATTGTATTCTTTCAATTCGAAATAGCGGTTAAATTTAAACTCTCACGGCAAAATGGGCTTACCTTAAATCAATAAAAAACGCTTTGTACTTACCTTACATAAAAAATAGCCAGCCTACTTCTTTTTATTTCTGTTTATAAAAGACGACGCAATACATAATAAACCATAGCTATCTAAAAATAATTAGTATAAATTCATTAACTAGATTTTGAACACCGTCTATTATTGGAAGATTCCTTCGTTCCTACATTTGAGTAAAAATTTACCCGAACTCTATCAGGCCAATCGAAAGCCAGATTTCAAATATGCATATTCGCGTTTGGTGATATCCCAATGTAATTTATATTTAATAGAAAGTTTTAGTAAAATACAATTTAAAATTTATTCGACCAACATTCGCTAACATTTTTAGTAATATTACTCTTGTAACAAAGAGATAACTAAGTTCAACTAAATATTCAAACTAGAATAACATCTAAACGCGATAGGTTTGTACAACATATATAATTTTGTCTAGATTGAGTGCTATAAAAATTTATTATAGATTGCTTTGTAAATTGTTATTTAAATCAAAAGCATTGTTTTGCTTTGTTAGGGTTCATATCGCGCAATAAAAGCAGAGGTATTTTATTTGAAGCTTTGCAGGGAATGGAATTTTTCATTTTTTCGCAAAGGTAATTTTTCATACTGCTTCCGTCAATTGTTTTTCAATCCCTACATGTAAACTGGAATTGTTACCGGGGCTTTCCGAAGTATTTGAAGGATTTTATGAAAGTATCTGTATTTTATCGTGGTACTTTTATACTGGATATAATCCTCGTCCCATATTTGTCAATTTTATTAAGCTAAAAAAACATGTATCCGAATCACCTGTGTTCTATTGTTTTAATATATATTTATGTTGTATTTTTTTTTATTATTTTCTTTTCGACAAAGGATAATAGAAGGATCCGTACATAGATAAGAAATTTTAGTTAACAGACATCTTTTCAATGCTTGATTAATGATGTGCATGAATTAATTAATTTCATTCACATTAAAAATAAAGAAAATCATTTGAATACTTCTTACATGTGGAGAACCTATAACACTTCTGACAACATGCAACCCTACATTAAAGTTTGCGAGTCTCTATCAAAGCGGCGGCAATTATTGAAAACCAATTTCATTTAGTGGAAACGTGTTATACCAAATAAAACCCATGCTGAGATTAGTAAAGTTACCCAAGAGTTGTTCGTATCTGCAATTACTATTCATGGCGAAATCCCAGCGAAATTCTTTTAAATATCAAATCCAATAAACGTGAAATATAATACCGACCCAATTGAAGTATAGAAAGGGTATGTTTGCGGCCAAAGAGATAGGGCGAGAAAGTTCATAAACTTAAAAGGCCTAGGTCTCCGGAAAATAGCATTTCATTCAATAGAAGCCCGGTTCTCCGGTCTCCAAATTCACGATATATCACAAAAAAATGTTTAGAAACAAAAAACATAAGAGACAATTTTTTTTCAATTTTTCTGTTAATATTAAAAAAGAATGAGAATTCTGTTTTACAAGTTCTTATGATAAAAGATGAAGTGCGCAAATCTGAATATATATTTATTTAGAAATGAGACGTATTTGTATTTTAATAATACGTTAAGTTAAAAATTGACTTTTGAAGCTAAGCGGATGAAAACTATATGACCATGAACATTTACTGACCACCAAAGAAGGAATTTTAAATTCAACTACAATATGTAAAAAAATGATTGTTTATTTAAGCGGCACTTACTTCTGTGTCAAAGTTCGTTATTTATTTTTGAATCGCGTCCCCCATCGAGAGATAATAAAAATAACATACAGATTCATATGTCAATGCCGATAATTTCACACAAATATAATTTGATTTTAAAATTATACGGGTGAATACACAATAAACTGGAATTCATGTGGTAATTTATTTTCAAATTAAAAGCATATTACATTGCAGGAAATTATTAAAGAGAGCAAATGTGTTCTTGAATATGAACTATAACATATTAAAAATTATCGATTAAGAATGCGCATGGACTAGTTTATAAAATGTATGTTCAAAATTTTAAAACAATAAGATACACATAAGTAATTTAAGTTAATCAATATTTTAGATATATTTAATAATTATATTAAAAAGAATATAGTAAATCATTTTAACATAAGATTAAGAATATTAGAACACTAACTGTATTTAAGGCAAGAAAGGTAAAATTATGAAGCAATATTCTTTAATATTATTAAATATAACCACATCTTGAGTAGAACACTGTCTAAAGCACCAAACAAGACGTTTGCTATGAGTATAAGAAGTTGATAATTAATTTAAAAAACAGGGAATTGGCATACTAAGAATTTAGGAATATTAAATACATCAGCAATGTGCCTATAAAATGAGACATACAAAATTTATTATAATCATATATGAACCTGCTAAATGCACAGACTCTATGGGCCCGCATGCAATGACTCTAAACTCAGCAGAGAGTAGCTTAAATACTAATAATCCAACCACTTTAACTAATCTTTTAAAACAATTTCAAAATACTATGCAATGTCAGTGGTATTCATCATTATTTCAATAAATTAGAAATCTTTTTACTATATAAAGGTAATGCTGATACAATAATATCAAAGACAAAAACTTAACGAAAATTCACGATCAAAGTTAAAATTAAAAAATACCGTTGTACTGTAAATAATAAAAGACTTAATAGCCTAGCTGAAATCACCGACGTAATGGAACCTTACCTACGATTATTGGACTTTGTAATAACAAAAAGTGTCAAGATTATAGAGCACCTGGGAAAGATAAAATTTCAAACCAAATATCTCTTAAAAAGCCTTCGTATTGAATCTTGTTTTGTTCTACCCTATTTCCATTCAAGTTGAGAAAACACATTTTTATCCGTATTCAAAATCCAGGTGAAGACCCTTTTTCCCATGTGCACTTGAAGAGACTATATTAAAAAGGCTAAACAAACATGCAATAACAAAAAACATTGCTAGCTGACAGTTTGGCTTTGTAAAGAATAATATAAAATTCAACCTAAACATGGATACAGAAAATATGGCTATGGGACTATCTGTTCGGAAAAAAAACTGAAAGCCAATAAGATAAAATACATATTTAGAAGAAAAGTCCACTAATCTCAAAATATTCCAGTTAGACTAAGCTTAATGCTTGTTTGAAGTCAGGAAAACAATTTATAGTGTCCGCCATTATATAGAAAATCATTTCTTAGGGTCAAATAACTAGAAACTCAACAAATTAAAAGATCGGTGTGGTGAACAAAACCATTTAAAATACACTCAGAAGCAAGAAGAGGGTGAAACGTTTAATAATATAGTTAAAGGAGCCAATGAATTTTGTTTGTAATTAGATCGTAGGATCTTATGACTAGCAAAAATCTGCCCCGGCATATTAAAACACTATGTCCATTTTTGGAGGTAGAAAAGGGTTTTGTACACTCCTCAACTTCTAATATTTGTGTATTTGTGGCGTAAATAATGTCCAGCTTTGTTACTCCTCAAAAAAATTGATTCAGCTGAAAAATAATATGAGGGAAACATTGACCAGCTTAACCAAACTACCAACTATTGATACCGTATAGATATGAATAACTGGAATATAACGCTATTATAAAGGATCATAAAAGCAATTAGCAGCTTCGAGTATCTATATATCAATAATATACTGCATAGTTGGAAGCATTCAGCTGTCTTAGCAAAGTGCTACCTTTAAAATCTACAAAGAAAATAATACAAAACCCTTGGTATATTTTGAGAATATACGTAGTATAAAGTAAATTCATTTAATGATTTAATATGAGCAATATACCCATAGATTACAGACCCCCTAAAGATAACTTTCATATGTTTACTGAGATATTACAAAAAATCTAAATTTGGCTTCCGTTTAAACAGTGATTCCTTAAGGAAGATCATAAATAGGATACATTCTTTTAAATTGGAATTTTTTGCATGACTTGTATCGAATTTAATCCTGAGAGACTGAGGTGCCATAGGGTAGTACCTAGTAATTGACATTGTATTTTAACCAACATCTTAACTCTGGTCCACTCGTGCGGCGTCTGTGAGACGCTAGTAGATTTAATATGAACGATAACTTTTAAAGCTGATAAAGTGACGCAGCCTCCACCTATTTGCCTTAAATATACTGTTTGACGTTTATATGGAAGATCAACTGAAGGCAAACGATACAAAACACGAAGTTTCAAGTGAAGATGAAGATAATGAAGATGTAGTCGTAAATATACTATTTGGAAAAGTCGACGAGACAAAAAGGAATTACATATTCTGTAGGAGAATACACTACAACCGTAGGTTCAGTGGAAAATGTCCTTTCCGTGTTTACATTCCCAGTAAATCATCTAAATATGGAATAAAAATCATAGCACACATGAATGCAATAATCTTTTATTCTGCCAATTTAGAAATTCTCTGTAATGAAGGGATTAGATGAAGAGCTCAAAGGTACTGGACGA
Source organism: Enochrus cinctus (assembly GCA_033557785.1). Lineage (NCBI taxonomy): Eukaryota > Metazoa > Arthropoda > Insecta > Coleoptera > Hydrophilidae > Enochrus > Enochrus cinctus. Next base: position 12,464 of record JAUIMW010000520.1, read on the forward strand.
AAAATCATTTAACATATGTAGGAACTACCAGGAAAAAAAAACGCCAACTTTCTTTAAGCATTGTGTAAGTCCGTAATCGAGAGGCTTATACATCAAACTTCATCTTCTAAGAGAATCTTACATGTGTTTTTTATATTCCGAAAAAAGGAAAAATTGTAATTTTGTTTTTTAGTACGCATACCAAATTTGATTGAAATTGATAAATTATGCATTATCAATTCAGTTACCTGGAAGACAAATCTTTGGCCGATGGTTATTTTTTATAATATATTGGACGTGGGAGCCATCAATGCCTATATTATTTATAAAAGCAAACAAAAACAAAGAGATAAAAAGGCGGTGACATTTTTTTAAAGACTACAGCGTTGAAATTATTACGAGAGCATAAAGAAAATAGATCAAAAATACAATGCCTTCCTAGAGAATTAAGAAAACACATCAAAGAAAATGAGGAAAATGAAGACCCAGCAATTCCTAGTATAAGTTCTGAAAATAGAGGAAAAAGGTGTAGCTTCTGCGAACGAAAAAAAAAACGCATGACAAAATATACGTTTTGAATGTGACACATTCATATGTTAAGAATATTTGTATTTGTAGAAATAACTAAGTTGTCAATTTTCTTCATTTTTTATTGCAATTTTTATTTTTAGTTTTATCACGAATTTTGTTAAGTTTTTTTCTACGTTTTTATGCCATAAGCAGGTTAAGTCGCGCGGGTAACGAAAGGTTAAAACACCGTTAATTTTATATTTATTTAACTACACAATCATATTTTTACGAGTTAGTGAGCTTATGTATCCGTTATTACTTGAAAGAAGATAGGGAATAAACTTTTCAGCTAAACACTATTCTCGCGGAGGTGCCATTTGAGTTATATTCACTCGATACCATTTTTTCAAAAAAAGTAGATTTTTAATATAGAAATCTCTTAATGGCATAACCCTAGAAGCATTTCTTCCTCTAAATCATATTTAGTTTGTTTATAATTACTTACTGAGTAAAACGCCTCGTTTATGAAAATAATTTTCAATGTTTGTTGGAATCGCCTAAAAGTTAAATAATTGTAGCTGTGAAAAATCATTCTTGCGAAATGATCACAGTAAATTTCTAATTATAATTGCTTAGAAAAACTTTGACAAATAACGAAAAACGTAGGATCGAAAGCAAATCTACTAACAAACTGATTTTTATATATTTTTACTAGATCACTGCAAAACACAAAAGAAAAATTCTCGTTGGTGAAATTTCAAAGAAAAAACAATAAATTTTGATTGTTAAGAAGGACGTATGAAAATTGAGAGCATCGTCTCTTGTGCTAAATAACGGTGTAAATAAATACTTTCGACAATCAAACCATTGTTTTAGCAGTTGTAACATAACAACAATTGTTTTTGGGGAGGTAATATTAAATCTCTGAGGTATTATCTACATTGAGCTGGAAATAGCTATGCGTTGGTACTTTGACTTTGCTGCAACAGACGATTCTAGACCAATCAGAGCGGTAGATTCGTACTTTTCGACCTTTTTATATTTGTTGAATGGTCGAACTCTTCCATCATGTTGAACATTTGTGTCGATTGCAACAGCAGCAGCTTATCATAACTTGCAATTCTCGTATTTGCTTTAACGCAGCTGATTGGAAGTTGACATTTACTCGAATTGTAAGTAAGTGAAATATGAATTGCAATATGATTTGCATTACACCAACAATTAATTATAAATATATTAAATCTTAAATTATGAAGCCAGCAATTGCTTTATTCTGAAATAGAAGAAACAGCAAATGAATGTATTAAAAATGCATCGAGAAAGAAAATGTTACGTTCTGTAGCAATAAAAATCATTGTAATGATATCCTAGCATGTTATAATTGTTTACCAAATTCATCTAAAATTGCACATAGAGCATATTTGTATGTATTATATCAATTAAATATATAGTTCTACCAATTAAACCACTAGGAATAATGAGATTGATCAGGAATTCCTTTTCAAAAATGTTTCAAGGATAATTATTTTTATTGACCATATGTATTTACAAATTTTGATCCACAATTAAGCTTTCTATAAACTTGTGTTTGGGAATTTCATAAATAAATCTTCTCAAAATAACTCCTGTACAATTCAATTTCGACAATTAACTTCCAGTAATGTTAATAAAACTTCCAAATTTTGAGTTATTTATACGTTGTTCATGATAATATTTATTTTCGAAAAATGTGTCCTTAGATAAAAATTGTCAACTGTTATTGAAAAACACATTAATAATGTTATTAATTATCACATCATATACGGTTATCTATTCAAGGAATCTTTTTCATTATATAATTATGAATATATAGTCTCAAATTTAAAGTAATAATAAGAGAGTACCAACGCACATCTGTTATTAGTTTTTTGCTAAAATTGCGGTAAACTTTATTAAGCTAAATATTATTTGGCGATTTGCCCTCTTTACTGAAAAAATTAATTTAAAATTAAATGTAAAACAACCTAAAAACTCTGGCAAAAAGTGAATATTTACTCATGAATTTTATTAAAATAATAACTACCATGATTACTAAATTTGCATAGCTCCCTCCATTCAAAAACATAAAATAACTTAATATTACGCACAGTGATATTAATTATTTGAAATATTCATTCACAAAACTATTTCAACATAAGGATTCTTTTAATCATTTAACCGCTGGGTATTTGTACAGATTATCTATTATTACACAAAGGAAATATAGAGAGGCATTTTGGATAATTGAATTATTTGAACATATAATGACAATTGTTACGTGAAAATCTAAAAAGTGCTTCTTCTTATAATGCATTTAACTAGAATGAATTGTGCTATTAATTATTTCAAATACAGTGCTTTAGCAAACGACATACGTATATGTACAACTTCAGTAGGAAATAAAGAGCTTATCGCTCCTCAACGCGCTGCGACGAGAGCAGCCATCTTTAACTCAGGATACTGTAGGTGCATATGCTAAAGTACCGGATTTATTAGAGAATAGCATATTTTCATGGCCCCAGATGTTAATTTAAATTATAGTTGATATTTAACCCTTTCCAATCAAATGATGCTTTAGAAACATGAATTATTTTCATCTATTTTTACTTTTAGGGGTCAAATGATATGATATTTTTGATATTTTTAAGTCAGAGAATTGTTATAATTGGATTATTTCATCAATTTTACAAAAAAAATTAAAGATGCTTATATAATCAGTTATATAGTTTAGTTATTAGTAATTAGAATTCGTGTAGTTGCAGCGGTCACATGTATACTTGTTAAAATATAATTTTGAATAAAAAATAAATTTTATTCGAATTGTATTATGGACGCATTGCAGTTTTTTTTTACCAATTACAGAAAAAAGACATGAACACTTTACATCCCACCATTTTAAAAAGTATAATCAGAAAATCAATTATTATCCGTAAATAAACAAGCACGTAGTTATTACTTCTTAAAAGTGCTGTGCATTATTGAACGACATGGACATAACGAAAAAAAGAATCATTATTCTTACAAGAATTCAATTATTGCAATATATCGATACTGTAATTATAGTAATTTCATACCCCCTACTTTTGCCACAACCTAGTTACGGTTTTCATGTGTTGTTCAAAATATAGGTCTTTATTAACAATGCAATTTTATTAGCCAACTAGTTCATAATATAGAATGGCTCAAAAGTGCTTGGAGGTGAATAATTAATTTGTTTGTAAATGTAATTAATATTATAGGTTCCGAGCATACAACTTATTGCAGGAAACACTTCTGTATAAATGACACAAACATCAAAGGAGATTCTTTGATGAACGGTTCAGGTATGTTGTCGACGGCTTGCGTAAATCTTCGTGAAATTACACGTCTTTTGGTCTTCAATTAATCGAACAGTATTTAGATATCGATTTTGAGTCTATTACGATCCAGTATGTATATTTACACAAGTTAGACCTACCTGCTTTATTTAGAATAAGTAGATCCATTAGTGCGAGTGCAGGAGAAATTAACTTTTTATTAAATAAGTTAAAGGCGAACGTGTCTGGACAACCAGAGGGACAGAAAAATGCTTCTATAAATGTCATGACCCACTTTATATTAAGACATATCATTTTTAATTTAATTTATCAACAATAATAGACAGACAAAAGCGACGAGAAAATACTTTTATGGTCCATAAAGGTATTTACCGCTATAACTAAATTATTATTTTGGGTATGGGGGTACTATCTAAAAAATCGAAAGAAAGGAAAATTTCGAATAACGAAATCCATAAACATAACACTTT
>JAUIMW010000521.1:0-16748 GCA_033557785.1 Enochrus cinctus
TCCTCGGTAGTATAGTGGTCAGTATCCCCGCCTGTCACGCGGGAGACCGGGGTTCGATTCCCCGCCGGGGAGGACAAGTTTTTGTTAATAATCTTAAAAAGTGTTATTTTTATTAATTATTCGAGGCATATCAGACATTGGATGAAGATTGCTGTTAAACTGAAAATCCGCTGCAGCATGAATTGGTAAATTTTTAAAATTATTATGTTCCTCCTCTTAGCAAACTAGTGCAACGTAATTTATTAAAAATAAACAAGAAATATTTCAAAACGTTTGATCGCAAGTTCAATAAAAATGTGATTATATTTTTATCTCAAACACCAAAAAAAAAAAAATTATGAAAAGATCAATGGTCTCCTCAAGGACTATAGTCATAGTCTTGATTTCTTCCTCTGTTAGCGAACGGCACTTGACTTTTGTCCTCCTCTGTCTGGCGGACCTTCTAGTAACACCCCACTATGATTAGTGCTAAATTCGCTTGGCAACTGTGCCTGTGGCTGAGTTCATTCTATAGGTTGATGTCCCTGTTCACAGTCTTGTAGTTCTTATTCGTGATTTTCTCCACAGTGTCCCAGCAGTATTTCGTTCTCTTGTCATATCTATCAGAAACCACAAGTCCTCGGTAGTATAGTGGTCAGTATCCCCGCCTGTCACGCGGGAGACCGGGGTTCGATTCCCCGCCGGGGAGGACAATATTTTATTAATAATTTTAATAAGTATTATTTTTATTAATTACTCGAGGCATATCAGACATTGGATGGAGTTCGATGTTAGACTAAATTTTTAAAATTATTATGTTCCTCCTCTTAGCAAACTAGTGCACCGTAATTTATTAAAAATAAACTAGATATATTTTAAAAGGACTGAACTTAAGTTCAATTGTCTCCTCAAGGAGTGCGGTCATAGCCCTGATTTCTTCCTCCGTTGGCGAATGGCACTTGACTTTTGTCCTCCTCTATCTGGGGGACCTTCTTGCAACACCCCACTATGGATAGTCCTAAATTCACTTGGCATCTGTGTCTGTGGGTGAGCTCATCCCGTAGGTTGATGTCCCTGTTCATAGTTTTGTAGTTCTTACTCATGATTTTCTCCACAGAGTTCCAGCAGTATTTCGCTCTCTTGATATATCTATTAGAAACCACAAGTCCTCGGTAGTATATCTTCTTTATTGTAATATATAACAATACATAGATATATACATATATATATGTTATTACAGAGCCCAAATACATTATTAATACAGTTAAAGGTTTAAAATTGTTCAATTAAAATAACATGGAAGAAATATTCTTTGGATCATCCGGTCTTGTTATCCGCCACAGGTAAGCAGTACATCAAAAATATCACAGTTAACTATCACATATGGAACTCATTATCACAGTGGGTATCACAGTTGTTTATTTTATATGATCCATGAGAATCCGAGACGTCTGGGTTATAACACTATACGAGGCCCTCTGCACCATTGTCGCAATTGAGTGTCGTGGCACATGTCCCTGTTTACAGTCTTGTAGTTCTTATTCGTGATGTTTTCCACAGTGTTCCAGCAGTATTTCGCTCTCTTGACATATATATTAGAAACCATAAGTCCTCGGTAGTATAGTGGTCAGTATCCCCGCCTGTCACGCGGGAGACCGGGGTTCGATTCCCCGCCGGGGAGGACAATATTTTAATAATCTTAGTAAGTATTATTTTTATTAATTACTCGAGGCATATCAGACATTGGATGGATATCGATGTCACTTAGACTAAAAGTCTACTGCAACATGAATTTTTATATTTTTAAAATTATGTTCCTGCTCTAAGCAAACTAGTACACCATTTATTAAATTTAAATTAAATTTATTAAAAATAAATAAGAAATATTTCAAAAAGTATTCAACGTAAGTTCAATACAGATGTGGTTATTTTTTTTTATTTCAAAAGCCAAAAAAAAACAATAGAAAGTTCAATTGTCAGCTGAAATCTAAAAATTTATTATTTGACAACTTTCAGCAGTCCGATATGGTCTAGTGGCTAGGATACCTGGCTTTCACCCAGGAGGCTCGGGTTCGATTCCCGGTATCGGAAGGTTTTTTTGTTTATTATAATTTTAATGAAATATTAATACAATAAAAACGACAATTCTGGATCAATAATGATAGTGGCTGCTTTCAGCTTGCTTCGCTTTCTTTAATTCTCAGAGTAAAATAAAAACTAAACGATACATTTCAACACTGCAGAAATAATGCAGACGAATGAAATTGATTTAATGAAGAAACTGGGCGTGGTTTACAGCTAATTTAGTCACAGCAACTAAGAACTTGGAAACCTTTTTTAACATAAATTATATTGATTAACAGCCTAATTGGAATGAATATATTTTTTTGAGACGATTTAAATAAATTTTATGCATGGATTAAAATTAGTTGACTTAGAGATAAAGAAGAACCGACATCATTTTTGTAGATTAGTATAAATCAAATGAATAACAATCAGTAAGATACTAAAAGTTTACATCATAATTTTTAAGTTATAAATGTTATAGCTCACAACAAAGAGCAATATTAAATATGATTCAAGTTGTACAGTTTTTAAAATCATGTTTTTTAAAAAGGAAACTTATTCCTGCAAAAAATTTACATCAAAAATATTCATGAGACTTCACAAGACTTTCTTTTACTTACATAAATTTAATCTGAGCATGTCATCCAAATCAAAGATTTCAAAAAAATTACCTGAAGAGATATTGTAGTACCTGAAGAATATTTCTGTTTTTTTTTTCACTGCAATTGACATATGGCCATGGGTACTAGTGATCTTGATGCAGACTTTTTTCATCACTGAAAATGTCTCATTAAATCTAACTATGTCCTATTCTCGCAGTAGAACAACTGCTGAATTCTGGCATCTTAACAAATATAAACTATGGTAATTCACCTTCCAATGATTTTCTGAAGCTTCGAGGATTCTAAAATAAATAAAAAACATAATAATATTAGGTAGGATTAACAGACAATTTTTTGTTATAATTTGCAAAGCATTGGTTATGCTTAAGAACTGGTGCAAAACCTCTTAATAGAAGTAATTGGTTAACCACCACATCGTAGAGTACTTTCAACTGCAACAATATCTAACAAATCCTAAACGAACATAATTATTATTACATGATGTATGTTTTACATACGTATTACGTTTTTTTTTTAGTTTTTTAAGGTATTTTCAAATATATAATTTTACAAAATATTACATACCTTGTGTAACAAAGTTTTGCAGTTATACATCCAAACACATATAATGTCATTTCCGTTATTTCCTTTAGAGTAGTAAACAATATTTGTCGAATATATTTACATATAAATGTGGGCAATACGTACTACTAGAGAACCTTTATACAAAAAGAACTTTCTAGCATGTATAAAAACCTATGATTCATGTTAGACAGTCATATTGGAGCCAATAAGATTGAAGCTGACAGGGATTATTGCTCTTCTTATTCTTTTTGAAGGGTAAATGAAAAGAAGCATCATATACCATGTTTTAAATTCAAGGGGTCTATCGTTTAGTGCCCTGCACGTATATCACATGTACCGGCTGTACTATTAAAAACATTGAAGAGAGCAAACACTTTATTTTATTGGTGCAGAGAGTATATCTGGTATGGTGGTTGCATAAGCAACCACCTTGGTCATGAGTTTTGAACAATGGTGTACCATTATTTACCGTTATTGGAGAGGCAAGTTATTAGCAAATTCTGACGATATGAAGTACATAAACGCGTTTAATAACAAATATAAAAAACAATCGCCCGAGCAGGGACTTGAACCCTGGACCCTTGGATTAAAAGTCCAATGCTCTACCGACTGAGCTACCCGGGCCATATAGTAATAAATTGTATAAAATAATTCCATAATTATTTAAACAACTTTTACACTTATGTAAACGTACAGTGCACGATATAAGGTTGAGTATACACTGTACGTTTATAGATTGCACCGTGTTTAAGTTATTATTTCTGTTGCCAGTATGAGCACTTTGGTTTACAAAAAAGTACATTGAGATAAGAATGATTATAAAACTATTAATTTAAAAAAATAATAAATAACTTCAATGATGTTGGTTATTCCGTACTTTAGCGACTACAGTTTACGTTTCAAGACATCGGCGCCGTGGCTTAGTTGGTTAAAGCGCCTGTCTAGTAAACAGGAGATCGGGGGTTCGAATCCCCCCGGGGCCTAGTGTACACCACTGTGTATTCATTTTTTAAATTTTTTTATAACTAGTCACGTTAATTTTTTTTACACAGCATCTGAAAAATGTTAAAAAATATATTTTACTGTTTCAGTTAGAACAAAATAGAGCGCCATCTATTCCTAACAAGCTATACTTAACATACTTGTCGGCACAGAACTCTATAAAATTGATATTTATAATGCAGTTCAAGCATTTGCCACTAGGTAACGCAAAATTATAATTTAATGCAACTTTGAAATATTCGAAATACTCACAAATAAGAGTTGCTAAAAAATAAAACATATTAAGAGCATTGCTGTCTACATTTACATGAAACTTATGATTGGTCCTAAGTATTTGACGTTGTTATTAAAACAAAATAATTCTGCAGCGTAGTCATCATCATTAAATAAATAAATAAATAATTAATAGGAACACCCTACCGCGAAAGACAATATTGACACACTATGAAGCGAAATGTGTTGTAGAAAGTAGTATGAGGTCGACTCAATATTTATTTCCTTCGGTAGCTTACCTTGGTGAGGTAAAAGTGAGTTTCTTGAAAGTGTCCGCTACTTCTACAAGAAGTAAATGTTGTCACGGAACAATTTGACGTTTAAAAACGTGCAGTCTGTTTATACTCTCCACTGATTTATTTTATTATATTGCTTTTATTTGTTTGTTCTTGTTGCTTTTGTTCTTGTGCGTGTTGTTATTTATTATCTGTGACTTTACGCACTTGGAGTACGGAAAAAACGGTAATATAATATCTATATTAGGCTTTGTTAACGTTAATTTAAAGTTCAATGTAATGTACATTTTGATGGAAAATTGGTATGTTAAGTTCGTGCACAATTAAAAATACCTATGCAAAAGAACTTCTTTTGCAATGGTATTTTTTATGTGGATTTCTCAATGATTTCGAGAAATGTTTGGGAAAATACGTGATTGTTATTTTTACAACTTATTACACACCACACAAAGAAAGTATGAGAAATCATAACTATACTAACACATCTTTTATTAACATTTTTTATTTGGTTCGTTATTTATCAATTTATTTATTTTGTTTTATTTTCTGCTATTTCGTATAAATATTTTTTTAAAGCGAACAATTTTCTGTTTAAGATAAACTAAATTCACCTTTTATAGAAAATAAATTTGCAAAGATTTTTATAATTATGTTTTGAGAATATAAGAAATATTAGCTGAAACATTAGATTTGAGTGTGATCTGTAGCTGTGTTCATAATAATTGATAGAAGCGTTTCAGCAAAAAAAAGAGAAATCTGTACTATAGAACGGCTGCTTACTGTTTGTTATCTCACCAAAACACAGAGGTCGCTAAAAGATATTTGAAATTTTCTGAAATTCTTAGATTTGTAAATGTTATTAGAATAATTCCTTGTTACTGTTTTTTCCTGAGTTTTGTGAACTAGACATATTTTCCTGTTCTTTCAGTACATAAACATGTTAAGTTTCCTTTTTGTCCCAACCCCTTTTGACTTTGGGATATCGGAATATTTCATTTAATTCCTTAAATTCTGCATTTATTTATAACAATAACATTTTTACTGTCATAAAAATGTCTATCTAGTTACATAGTCGTTAAAAATGAATAGGACAAACAATTTAAATGTTGTGCTGTTTCTTTCGAATTGTGTATTTAAACTATATTGTCAAACTGTGTTTTTTTCTTATTATCCACCATATACATATCTGTAGAGTTGTTTATACCTAGGCACTTACACTCACTTTCGATTGATTTCTGCCAATTTTTCAAGAGAATGTTGAAGAAATACATTCCATTAGTGTTGGTCACTAATTTGTTGAAAGGAAAGTGGAATCTCACATGGGCCTCATTGTAACATCGAAAAAAAGACGCGTCATCTTCAATAATTCCTATTTCAATTATAACACAGCTTTTATATTAATACGTAGATGACATCATATGCGCCATTCCAAAAAATACTGTTCTGACAATGGCAAACATCTTCAATTCGCACAACTCCAGCTTGCAGTGCACCATTCATGAAGAACAAGAGGGTTACGTTCTTTTTTGCCACATTGGTCATTAGGGAAGAACATAACAATAAAATTAAGCAAGACTAGTATCAGAAATCGATCAACTCGAGTAGATATTTAAATTTCGACTCATATCAACTATCAAAACAAAAAAACCTAAATACACTTTTTAAAACACTTAGCAGATAAATGCACAAGCTTGGCGGGGGACTTGTTCACTAACACTAAGGACAAAATGTGAAGTGTTTTACAAAATATCATGTCTGGCCTGTGACAAGGAATACATCGGCCACAAAGACAAAATGGATAGTAAAACACCCAAGTGATTGCAGGTTGAGAAAAGAACACAATTGCTCTAGCTTTTCAGTACAATGACACCAAACACAAACCTAATTTCGATAACGTAAAAATACTAGAAAGGGAGAACAATTACAACAAACTCCTAATCCTAGAAATGTGCCACATAAATTTCAAGAAATATATAAGTATGTACAGCGACATATTTTTGAAATAAATCTTTGTGCAATGAAATGTATAAAATTTACATTTTTAGAAAAAATCTGATTTAAAAGGAAGTGGCTCTGCGTCCGATCGTGGAGAAAGTGGCACTGAGGAGTATAGCGATGAAGAAGGAGAACCATTAGGACAGTGGTTGGAATAAATTGGGTCCAAATGATGAAGATTTTGTAAAAGCACCATTTACAGCCAATTATGACTACAAACCACGTGTAAATACACCGATATGCCACGGAAAAAATAAAAAAGGGCACTCCTACAAATATTTTCTGTATTGCGAAACTGGTTGGATGATGCTATGGCAGAAAGCATTTTTATTACTTATTTTGAACGCTAGAAGGAAAGAGAAAGAATATTTTAGCGAGGAATGAATCGATAGACAAACATTCTAAAAAGACGTGTTTTCGAGAAAACGGTTTCTTCAAATATTTTGGGTGTTTCATTTAAAACCACCCGCAGCACGTAAAGTTGTAGGGTATACTGACAACAAATTTAGAGAAAACTACATTCGTGAAAAAAATACTGTTGCGTTCAAAGGAAGGATTATCTTAATATAGTAAAATTAAAAAAAAAATGATGCAAACGTATATTTTTTTTGCATCTGATTTCTAAATTATTTATGTATTTATCGTAAATAAATTATCATTATTAAAATATTAGGCTATTAACTAAAACTTATCTTTGGCCCAGTAAAAAAATGGTGTTTATAAATTTTTTTAAATAAAAAAAATTGAAGCTAAAAAATGAATTAGAACAAGGTTTGAAATTTTCCACATCTTTGGGCCATTAAAAAGGCTTTAAGAGGCAACCGTTTTCAGTCGGACAAAAAAGTACTAAACCCCGTGAAAGGATTCTTTGAGCAGCACCCAAAATAATTCTAGAAGTAGGGTCTTAATGATAGTGGAAGTTATTTGTAATTATATTAATTAGTTAATAATTTTCTTCTGGACCAAAGATGGGTTAAAATTTTAACAACCTAATAGTAATTTTGTAAATAAATCTAACTGAACTTCAACTGTTAAGAAATCGAAATAAAAAAATGAACAAGAATTTTAATAACAATAAAATATAAATAAAATATATATAAAAAAGTTATAATATAAAAAGAGTAAGAGATTTAGTTTTTTCTTTTATTAACTTGGTCGTATGCGAATACTTCTATGGTCCACCTACCCACATCATCACGCATATAATTTTCCCAAGAAGTTAATACGTGTGGGCTAATTTTACCGTTCACATAAACATCTTCCTAATATTATAGCAAATGCATTCAGTTTGCTGTATAGTAATGACAAGTTGTGTACTTTTGCACTAACAAAGTGAACATAAATTCTAATTAAGTAAGTAAAATTTAATAATAGCTTTGATGTAGACATCAGTGATTCCCTTTGTCTATAATGCTTAACTTAGAATATGCCCTTCAACTGAATGGCTACGGTCGGTAGTTATTCTGGGTTGTGCATGTCAGAGACAACACACACGTCTTCAAAAACCGTCAATACCTATCCTTTCTAACGAAAATTTAACCAACCGTATTATTGAAACATAAGTGCCGTGGCCGATGGTCAAAAGAGGCCGGGCAAGGGTCCTGCGGGGGCCCTTTGAACCGCCATTTAACAAACCCCTATATATTCTAGGCGAGCGTTCGGTCACTATTAACACATATTAAATTCCGGACCCTCGTTTTCCACCGGCATTGCACTCTACATCTTCCAGAGCCCGCAATAGTACTCTCCTGACTCTAATCCACAACTAATGAATGAGAACACATATATACCCTGCAGGTAATATCCGGCTACATATGTTAGTAAACTGCAACTCTACGAAAGGCAGAGCTTTCGCAAACCTTTGGCAATTTAAGCGAATCGGGATTAAATTGATGGGGAAATGTGGAAATCATTTTCGTGGATGGTTTTTTTTTTGGGATCGGTCACTTTTATTAGTTTTTGGGGATTTCTAGCAGGAGATAATAAAGTTATTTTATGGTTTTTTCAGATACAAATGCACCATGGTAGGAGTTCTGATATTTGCGATAAATTTGCTACTGACCAGTATTATAATTTCGATTAATGGAGAATATATACCGCCTGGACCCTTGTACAGATGCCCGGAACAACACCTTTTGCTGCATCCCTGCGTGTGCGATTCTGAATCTGATATTGGTATTACTGTGCGATGCGAGAATACAAACTTGGCTAGCATGAGCATTGGCCTTAACAACTTGGCTACTTTTAGGCTGCCCATTGAAAAGTTAACTATATATAGATGCCATTTCGGTAAGTTTCATGTTTTATTTTATTATTACTAATGGTGTGACAATGTGTACTATCAATTTTTTGTAAACTTAAAAACTCTTGTTTTATGCGAAAGAAAGGAAAATACAATATATTTTCCGTGATATTTTCTACTTGACGACAACTAAAGTAGCAGAAAACTAGCTATGGAGTTATCACAACCCATGGTCTCCACTAGTTTTCACAAAAACACAACAATTTTCTATCAATTTTAGAATCTAAAACCTTTGAAACCATGTAGATCAAACTATGAAAATTCGCAAATTTTGATTTTATATAAACTTTAAATATGAAGAAAAAACATTGCTTCTAGTTAGAATTTATCAAAATGTTTTGCTTTGCATTCATATTGACTTCTCACAAATAACTATTTTGTCGATTCAGTCAAATGAATAGTGCGATAAAACGCTTTTTTTCAAAATTTTCTCTATGATTATGATACCAAAACAATGCAATTTTTTATCAACCTGATTTTATTAATAAATTCAAATTCTAATAAGAGCACATAGATAAAAAAACAAACAAAAAGTTTATTATATTCCTAGGAGAATTTATTTAATTACTATTAACTATTTACGTCATAAAATCAATTTTGTCTGTGGTGAAACTGCACTAATGGCTCACAGAGTTCTTTAGTGTGCGTGTAGTACTATGTACAACACACAGAATCCACGGTTTCACATCGCTCTTGGACGATAAGGCATATTACTAGAAATAATGAATGTCATATATACACCTTCGTCTACAAGGATATAATTAACAATAACACATAAAATGCAAATTATAAAAAAAATATTTAAACAGATGTAAATGAATAAATTATTTAACGAAATAAATATAAATATATAAAGAATTCGACAAACAAATTCAAATAAGAAAATTTAATAAAATAAATAAATTGATGTTTTTTATGTTTTAAATAACATGTAAATGCCTCTTTTTATTGATAGACTTTTTTTATTATAATGTCCACCAAATTTGCATGGCTTTGGCACGTGAGAAAGGAAATATCACAATAATTTGATAGCGGAATCAACGCTTTTCTTAAATTTCTTAAAGTATATATTATGGACTGTAACATTTCCATTATAAGAAATTGTTCATACCATTACATTAAAGTTTACCATTTGCATGATCTGCAAACTTGGACCGTTTGTTGCCATCATCATAGTCTACTAATCCACAAAACCGATCTATCTTTTTGTAATAATTTATATTTGCGTTTATTTTAATCTTCTTTTCTTTGGACCCTTCTTCATATTTTTCACTTGATGAGAAAAAATCTTACGGGTAAGAAACGGATTTAAAAAAAAACTTATTTCCTTTGCATTTTTTTCCAAGTAGTCATTTCTCCGCCACTGCCCTCAAAATATTCATTTTCCTTGCTTATTTTTTTTTCTTGGAGTTGGTGTAATATTTTGGGAGGCAATCGATGCAGAAATATTCACTTCTAGAGTTGTTATGTTCTGCATGTCAACATCATCACGATGTGTACTCGGGCTAGCTATATCTACATCTAGATTGCAAAATTTTCCTTCCTTCTTCTTGAAACCATAAAAAGAAAATAATATAAATCATTTATTCAATATTTCCATTGCTTGCAGAATAAACAGTATCAATTTTAAAATGTAAAATATACTTCCACTATAGAGTCAAGTATTTACATCCATTCTAAACAAATCATGATTCTGGATTCTTTTCAACTATATATTGAAAATCTAAAAAATATTAGAATAAAAATAACGAAGCTTTCATTAACGACCATTGCATTTACATCATCATTTTTATTTGGAAAACGACGTCTTTTGATGTTTTTTCATTACAACCAAGTACACAGTAGGAATAAGGCATTTTTGGTTGATTGTCTATAAACTATATGTCAATGTTTATAAATAAAAAATACTGAGTTAGTTGCCAGAATTTGAAACCAAAGAAATCTTCAAATATTACGGATATCCCTCCAATCAAAAATAGGTTATAGTATTATCAACAATTTGCTTTAAAATATCTTCCAGCAGAATATATTAAAGGTTAATATATTTTAGAAGTTTCACATGTCTATCGCTGATCCAAAGTGCAGAAGACAAATAACTTTAAAAAAAGAGAAGAAAAACTAAAACATAATTTTTCTTCAACTAACTACTGGAAATATAAATGACGGAAATACAGCCCGTCAATTTTTTGAAAAATCCAATTGATGTTCCAAACCATTAGTATAGAGAAGTTGCATCAGTTTAAGATTATTTTGCACACCATATCAAGGTGATTTTTTTTTTATTTTACGAATATGTTCAGGATACAAGAAGATGCTACCTGGAAAAATATTCAGCGAGTATTCATAAACTATTATTCAAATCGAGACTTAGTTTTGAGATCACCGAAAACCAATTTCTAAAAGAAGTAAAGTTTTTCACAAAGACACATTATGGCTGCTGAATTGTGAAGAATTTTGAATATAGTAGTAGTAGTACTGATGATAATGACTAAATGATACATGATTGTTACATTTATTATTTTAGATAATTACTTTAAACACATTTAATTGCCAGGGTTAGAAAAATGATACATGATTGTTACATTTATTATTTTAGATAATTACTTTAAACACATTTAATTGCCGGGGCTAGAAATCTACATATGGTTCTTTTTAAATATTAAAAAAAACCGGAGATTGTTTAATTTTTTCACTATGTAAACTTGACATTTTTATTTTAAATAGATGTATTACTCTTAAAATGTTGATTTAAGAGTCAAGTCAACCCCTCAAGTAACTGTTGTTTTTAATTGTTGTTGATAATTTTAATAAAATCAGTTTTTACACCTGATTTGATGTACTGATCAATTCAAGTTTGATCATCAAATTCATGAAGTATGTACACAAACAAATATATTTTCAGATCCATATTGTTTTTGAGATATATTGTAATTCTATTGGTATTAAATAATATTCTCCTTAAAATTTGTTACAATGACTTTTGTGTAGATAGTACTAGTAGTAGTAGATAACCGTACAATATTTAGTAATATCTATCATTGGAACGAAATTGTTCTACTACAAAAATCTATAAATTTTGAGTAAACAGCGTTGGCAGATCGTATGCGTCCAAAAATGAGAATCTTAGGGATGCCTCCAAAAAAGTGTAAAAATTAAATATTATAATTCGAGTGCCAAATAACGCAATAAGAATAAATACGCAGTTAATCACCATAATACAATACTATGAAGTCATTAGCGATCGGTTATTCATTTTTTCGCATTTGTCAGCTTCCGATAAGACTAATGAGTAACACAAGACGGCGTATTGGAAAACGGCACGTAATCCAAGAATATAAAAGCCCGAATCGGGGGGTACTTTCTTCATTCAGTGCTGACTGACCAAACTGTCACATATTGAAGTAAAATCGTACAAATAAATTTCCACAATGAAACAATTTGCACTTGTTGCCTTGTGCATCGCAGTCCTAGCGGTAAGTTGATTTTTTTTTAAATAAATATTCTATTTAAATTATTTTGCCTTTTTTAGATTAACACAATGGGCAGTCCGATTAAAGAAGTAAGTGAAAAGTAAATCTTAAATCAGGATTGTAATTTTTCTTTTTTTTCAGCAAGATTACGAAAAGGTCGGGTTGACGGCGTTGAAGAAGTTAGAGCGCAGAGATGTTGCTGCCGAAGCCAAGCTAGCCGATGATATTCAGAAGGCCGATGATAATGCCCACAAGGCCGATGATAATAATCACAAGGCTGATGATGACAAGAAAGCAGATGACCCTCATTCCCATGGCAAAGCTGTACAATCCAGGGACGTCGCTGAACCGCCTAAGGACTCCGCTGTAAAAACTAGAGACACCAATGAACCACATAAAGACGACATGCCCGAAAAGAAAGTTAAACGCGACATACTCAAAACCGAAGAAGATGCCAAGCAAAAACCATCACCAGCATGCTGTGGTTAAGAAATTCACTATTTGGATAGATACATCTCCGGCAAACAGTGTAGTCTTAAGTAGTATTTACTAACATATCAACTAACTGTAATTACTAATACAAAGCATACCTAAAATATATTTTTGTTTTATTTACCTCATCCTTTGATAAAGTAAGTTGACTAATTGTATGGATATCCAATAGAAGTGGAGTTTTAGCTAAGTTCTGTTTAAGAAGATGTCTCAGGCAAGGGTAGTAAAGCTTTTAGAAAGTGTATTGATGCTTGTTTTGAGGTTTGATCTCTTGAGGTATAACTGGGGTTGAATTTTAAAAAGACCTGCCGGATATTAAAGCTTAATTAAAAAGAAAAATTACGGTTTTATTATTTATTTTCTCAAAAATACATAATGTACTAAAATCTACATGTCATATGTTAAATGAAACAAAGTTTTGAATACGATTTATATATATACAGAGAGCAGTTGCGAAATGCTGCAGTTGCATTTTTTAAATCACTGCTTCTTATGGATATATTACCATTAGTGTTGTCTGAAATGCAAGAATGTTTTTTCGGTTGTATGCAGAATTTAAAAAAATAATAAAAAAATATTTTTCTGTGTGGAGCGTGTCATAATCGTAGATATCAAGAATATAGCTTATACTTGCACAAACATTTTTCAGTTTTAAGAGACAACAAGGTTTATGAATGCAACATGGGTTAAAGATTTTAGAAAACATACTTTTAAACTCTTCTTTTAAACAACTGCAACTACAGAGTTCAATATATAATATTGTTAACGTCGTGGTTGAAAAGAATACACAAATATCTATGTTGTGACTTTCATGGAAACCCATTAAACCTGCTCTGTGAAGTGCCGTGCCTTTGTTTATTTATATGTCGCTACTATATGAGCTTTCCATTAGTTTGATTGAATTTGGCCTTTTTTCTTTTTCAGCACGGCTATTTGGTAGTTTACTGTACAAACTGCAGCTTCGTGTGCTGAATATTGAAGACACCCCCATAGAGACGATCGACGAGCATACATTCCTAGGCGTAAATGATACTCTGAATGAACTGAACATTTTAAATTCTAGTTTGGTGGAGTTTCCAAAGTTGGCTTTTAGGGTAAGTTTAATTACTTTTAGCACCGTCGAAAATTGCCGAAGGGCGCGCGACTTGCGGTTTCTTTTTTTGCGTTGAGGGCTGTTCACCTTTTAAAGAAGTTAGTTTTGATGTTGCGCATGATGGATGAGAATTTACCTGAGATAACCGCGATGGCTACAATTTATCATGTCGTGAACCTTGATTTTTCAACATAAAAAGTTTCCATCAACGCGTGTATATTCCTCAAACGCAATATATATGTAAATCAGAGCAATCTCTGAATTATTGCCGTCTGGTCTTGATTGAGATTGACAGGTTATCTGTATCAATAAGAGATGAATATTGAGGCAAGTGGTGCGTTGGATTGCGCTGTGTAAAGTTGGCAAATTTTGTTTCAGATTTTAGGAAATGTGACGGTGTTAAGAATAAACGGCCACCGGATAAGCTCTATGCCAACAGATGCGTTCGGTGACAGCGCTTTATCTGGGAAACTGCTTAGGTTTGAACTGACAGATGGAAACTTATCGACGTTACCCATAGAAAGTTTGCAGCCGTTGCGAAAACTGAAAAGTTTGGATTTGCACGGCAACAAACTTAAGGACTTAAAAAGGAACCAGTTCAAGGGGCTTAGGGACGTGGAGGTACTAGATCTTAGTTTCAACAGCATAGTTAAAATCGACCCCAGCCACCTGGCCGACCTTTCGAAGCTGGGGTGGTTCAACGTCTCGCACAATAGCATTAGTGAATTAACTAGGTAAGTTTCAATTTTCAGCATCTTGCTTATGTTTTATATTTTCACAGTAAACTTTTAGTATTTTCAAAATAATTTCAGTAAATTGTAAAATGATATACAATTACGACACGAGGAGTAAACTGGTGGGTAATATTCCATAATGAGAGAATTGTAGCAGTATTTCCCTCAATAAAGTGAAACATCTGACCACAAATTACGTAATTACGTTGACAACACAATTTCATCCCTCTTCTATCCCTCTCTAATATCAATTTGAGTTTCCCTTATGAATCACTATTAATAGGGTATCAACGCTAATATGTTTAATATTTAATCAATTGTAATCGATGTACAGCTGTTAATTCGTGATTCCTCTAAGGATAAAAAAAGTTAATGCAGATTAAACATTTTTCACTAGACATGTTTAAATAAAATAAAATTATTCATAAATAATCTATTTAAATGTAGATAAAAAATGACGCTCACAATTTGTTGAATTTCCAGTTATGAAATGTTTTTTTAGATTAATTTTGGCCACTTGGATATCTCCTTCTGGGCCATCAGCAATTTTTCAGGGGCTTTAGATTTTCTAATATTGCCCAGGGACACAAGATGGACAGGGATTGCAATTTCATTTTCAAAATCTTTCTTTGCTCATAGTTTTTAAAACATTTTTCCACAATGTGTTTCACGTTGGCGACAGACTCAAAATCACAATCACATACTGGACTTCTAATAACCCTTATTTTATAGAGGTGCTCCGGGAAGGATGCATGATTCAGTCGCAAACGAATTATCTGAGTGATGGATTTTCTGTCCAGATTTACACTCTTAAACCAGGCGGGTAAAATTTTGGGTTGTATTTCAAAATAAGCATGTAACGATATGATTCTAAATTCGCTTTCCCACTTCTTTGTTAGTGTTTTTTGTTTGTTTTCAAAGAATTTAGTACATCACTTATCAAGGTGAATTGGGACGATTGACCATTCCTAGTTGCCTCCTTAGCTAAACAATCAGCTCGCTCATTACCCCTTGTCCCTATGTGAGACTTTGCCCAGACAAACTTCACTTTTTTACCAGTCTTTATTAGGTTGGGTATTTGATGTATAAGTTCTGTGTGTCCCTACATTTTCATTAGGTTCTTTAAGCTTTCCAATGCTGACTTTGAGTCTGATATTATTATCAGTCTGGTTCTGGGTAGTTCCTCACACAACTGTACTGCATTCTTGATTGCAAATATACAGCAAAGCCTCGGCTAGGACAGGTGTCCCTTTGTTAGCCCAGTAAGGATCTGTGAGATTGAATAGATGGAGGGAATGTGTCATCTCCAGTAGAGGATGCGTAGAGGTGATCTTTGAGGCTTTGTTGCACAGTAGTTTTATCATGAATTTTAACGGCATCTCACCTGCCTCTGCCAACAGACTGTGTGTAGGCATAGACCTCATTGCCCCAATTGCAATTCGCAATGCTTTATATTGAATTCTATCCACTTTTTCTAGTACAGACCTGCAGGCATCTCCATACAGGAAACATCCATAGTCCAATCGAGATAGTATTAGTTCTTTATATATCGTTATGAGGACAGAATTGAGTTCGCTATCACTAAATGGCATTGTAAAGAAAGATGTGGTGTCTTCGGTCCAGTTTCCAAATTCTACAGGGGGTGGTGGTGCCGAGGGAGGAGCCAATCCGTCCATAAATTCTTCTAGCCATATTTCAGGGTTTGCAAAGTTTATCTCGTCAGTGCTGTAAGCGCCTTTAAATCGTTTAACGGTATTCCACACTTACGTTATTGGAGTTTCCCTATTGATATCCCTACAAAATCTTACAAATGATTCTCGGTTTAGTTTTTTTGAGGAATTTTTTTGTTTCAGCTGAAATTCTATTATATTCAATATAGTTTGTGAGTGTCGATTCTTGTCTGAATTTATTAAGTGCT
>JAUIMW010000522.1:0-16735 GCA_033557785.1 Enochrus cinctus
GTTGCGATATCTTCTGTTTATCATCACAAAGTCGATTTGATTCCTCACGATTCTTTGGTTGTTATCAGCAGGGGATCTCCAAATGTACAGTCTTCTGTGAGGTAGTTTAAAAAAGGTGTTCATGATTGTTTAGTCCATTTCTTGGCAGAATTCTATTAATCGTTCTCCTCTCTCATTTCTCACTCCTAGCCCAAAACCACCAACCACATCCTCAACCTTTCCCTGTCCGATCTTAGCGTTCATGTCGCCCAGGATTATATTAATTTCTTCTTTCTTTGTGTGTTTAAGAGCCGTTCTAAGATGTTCATAGAAACCTTCTATTTCTTGTTCATTGCTTTCGGATGTCGGTGCATATGACTGTAGTTGATTTAAGTACCTTTGTTGCGAATTCGTAAATGTACGTGGTTTAAATTGAGGTACAACCCTCATCTGTTGTGTACGTTGATTGTTAAATGTTTGTTGTGGTTGTTGGATAAACCTGTTTGTTTGTTGATTTTGTGACAGTCTTTGTTGGTACTGTTGATTAATTTGTTGCTGATGGACTTGCCGTTGTCCATAATAATGTTGGTTTCTGAATGGTACTATGTTTAGAATTTTGTGAGTGGCTTGGCAAACGTGTTCTGATCCTGGCTATGTAGCTTTCTTCTTCGATTAGTCCGAAATATGTGTTTATATAGCCTTCGGTGAACCAAAAAGTGGGGAGTAAAGACCGGACTTAACTAGCAGGGAAATAATTCGAATTCCAACAGAATATCCAGAGATAACTCATTTGCGAAGTTTGCTTTCTTTTGTACCTTTTTTAAGAATATCTTTTGATTTATTTTTATTAAAATTAGTTTATCATTAGAATTAAAACAAGAACTCCTGCTCGCCGCCGCCACTTTCCCTCGCCATAGGCGCAGGTTTCTTGTAATTTGGACACTAAAAAACTATTTTTATAAAATAATAACCCTTTAATTATGAGAATTGTTGATGGAATTGAAAATAATGTTGGATAATTTAATTGAAACTTCATACGAATTCGTAATATTAGCGCAATAAATATATTTAAATTGAGATAAAATAAAAACGGAGCACTTGATACAGATGTTGCGAGAATCTTCATTTGAAATAGTTACTAACAATTTTGTTAGATAAGTGTAAAATATTGTTGTGAACAATAAATACAAACATATATATGGAGGTTTACAACAACGTATGTAATATAGAATAGCGACATTAATTAACCAGTTGTTTCAGTATGATATGCATGGCATGCTAATTATAATTAGAAAAGAATGGCAAGCAAAGTATAATTAAGATGAGGTGGGTAAATAACGTATCCCTAAAATAACGCCCTCTATAGCATATATACAGAGTTCTGCACTACGGTAAAATGTAGGGAACAAGTAGAAATGGCAAAAACTTGACAGAGATATTTCACACTAAAAGCATTTACCGTTTCGAAACGGCTTTGTCTATATACAATTAAATGATATATGACAAGTTCAGTTTAAACTGTTTTGTCAGTTTAATGACCCTAAAAGTTTCTTTGCGAGTACTTACCCCATACAAACACAACAAATCTAATTACATCGTTTTATTATTCACAGCACCGGCATAATAGAAGGAAGTTTATGTCCAAACAGCTGACCTCTTAGCACAGGACTTGTTACCATCCAGATGCCGTCATCGCCATGTCGTAAACCTGGATTACGCTATATTTTGCCATGCCATATACAAAATTACACCCAATCATTAAATTTCAACGTAAACCACCTTAATGTTGGGCGCAGTTTGCCTGGCCGTGCATACACAGCCTCATCACAAAACGGACTGTACAAATTATACGGTTAATGCGTTAATAACCTCCGACCTTACAGGTTCCATTTTAGTTAAAAATTCTCTTAATTCACAGCCAACTCCGGCCACAACCCCTTGTTTACCTTTTAGTCGCATAGTAAGGGCAATTTAAATGATATTATATGTGTTATCAAAAGCTTAACCGACCATTTACCTAATTAAGCCTCTGGATTTTTAATTCATCCATCCTTTCTTTTTAGACATCAATCTTTAACTCTAGAAAGCATTTAACGTTTCGCTTCTATTTACTTTGTCACTGCACAATAATATTTCAGAAACTTTCAGCGGGTTAGAGGTTGCATAGTCGTGATCTCAAATAACTAGCAGTATTTAGGCTCATTGGACTTGAGCGGAGAAGTGATTGTTAGACAATAAATCAACGAAACACTGGGGAAGATGGAATATTTATATAACAAATGGTGACCAATTTGTATGTATATTTTCAGTATTATTCACAACAAAAATGTTCAAAATTAAATAAACATTCGACCAATGTTTCCTGTAAGGTTTTCGAACTGTATAACACGTTATCGATTTGAACCAGGTCATCATACATTTATTTTGCAGATTCGCCCAAAATACACTAAAATATTCGCGAAATTATGTTTGTATTTATGTTGAACAGCGAAAGATTAAAAATGAACGAGAAAGAATCATTTTTGCAAACATTAAATTATTTACGATTACCACAACAATTTTTCATTAAAATTTGCAAACACTGCAATTGTTCACGTCATCGTTTGTTTACAATAACGCAACAACATTTCACTGAATAATATACATTGCGCTATTCTGTTCCATATAATACGATATTATTTTTCCAAATATTATCCCGAAACATAGTTTTCCCCGTGGACCCGAAAAGTCGGTGAAATCGCTCTCTGGTTGGAAATTGACATTCGATTTATTTATTCATTTTATTCTATTCGTTTATGTAGATTACTGATATTGCTAAATCAAATAACACATTTATTCTTCATATGAGTAATTTTATTTCTTTCAAAACCCGGCTAAAATATTTTCTACTTGCTTCATTACTAAAAATTGACGTTCATTTCGCTAATTGCTATCTCCCCTAGATACGTAACTATATTATTAAAATATTTATTAACATATTTCCAAAAACCGAGAATGGAAATCATCAACATTAATTTATGATGTGTATAACATAATAGATCGTTTGTGGGACTTCCCTAATCTATATTTAACGAAATACAAATAGTAAATTAAAAAAACCGAATAATATTGTCGTAAACGTTATGGAGTAGTTTTCATATCAACATATAATTTCGTAACAAGTTCTAATGCACCTAAATATTTCATCATATTTCCAGCCTATTGTATTTTTAATGTCACTTGCCCGGCATTAGCATAGAAAAGAAATAACAATTTGTGAGTTATTTGGTAAATTGGCATTTCTCTTCGCGATAATACTTTATCGATAGGTCAGGCAGCCGTGTAAAAGGAAGTATGTCGTATAAATTCACTTTTCACAGCAACTTTCCGACTTCTGATTAACATAAATTAGATAGGCCATTTTCCATTTTCATATATTACACGCCTTTTTTTAGCAGCTCATAGCGGCGCCAAAAATATCTCACATTCTTATGTATTTTTCAAGTTACTAAAAGTAAATTCATTTTGAAAACACACTTACCAAATTGCATTATAAATAATGCCCCTAGAAAATCAAACTTATTTCGTTTTCCCCCAAACGTGCTCTCTAATTGAACCCAAAACATCTCGCTAAAAACGCATATCACCCTTGTAACAGCTTAATCGAATATAAGTGTCAAGTTGCGTGATTTTTATGTCAAAGAATCTGGTGGCGCAAAAATTCCCAGGGCTCTGTATTTTTGGCACCGAAAAACCAGTCGTTTTCCATTAGAACACGGTAACATTGAATGCTCTTAATATTTAAACACTCTGGTACTCAACGAAAGAGCTATGGTCAATAACCAGTTGTAATGTAATAACTGTCCCGTTGTATTTTCCACGTGCTGACCAGGAACTAATTTACAAATATCTTAAGCGAAACGTAAAAATAATTCAGGATTTTCGATATAATCAAGCTTCACTAGTTAGTTTCCAGCAAATGAGATCGATTCCTAATGTTTTCCTATAATTAGAATCCTCGACTCGTCGGCACACTTGAAATATCGCTTCGATTTTTACGAACGATTAAAAACTATTAAAGCGGCTGTACTAAACAACTCACAATTAAACCATAATGATTGCGGATTAAATATTTACCTTCCATTTGTTGTGTTTGTTATGTGAACAGGAAAGCTAGCACACACATAAATATTTAAAGTCGGTTTAATTTGCACGAATCAAAGGTATTCCGTTGGTATGGAATGAGTTGCATTCTTTAAGGCGTGCATTCCCCGCCACAAGAACATACATAAATTTATCAACTCTCTTTTGTATGAATCCTTAGCACAACAAAAAAATAACATATCCTGTGCATTTGAGAATCGTCATTTATTGTTACGAAAGCGAGCATATAGAACTTTGTAGATGCAAAGATTCCAGACGCTCGAGAAAGAAACTCGCTATAAACGGCTCTCGCGTATTTAAGGAGGATCGGAGTGCAGCTAGACAGTTCAGCGCAGTTGTACATATAACCTATAGTTCAACAATCGCTTTAATTCGCAATTAATCAAGTTTGTAGAAATATAAAATGTGGCTATGGCTGTGGCTAACGTAAATAAGAAACAACTAGATTAAAAAATTAACAAGATTATGTTTTATATATGACAGTGTGCCTATCTTATGTTTTATTAAACTGTAATAATTGTAAGCCAAATTTTGAGGATGCACTTTTATGTATAACATGTAACTGCTTTATGAGATAGGATTTAGAAACTTCATTGGAAATGAAAATTTACTTTCTACCTCGTGTGTTCTTGACTGAGATAACTTTTCTTCAAGATTGTGCGTTAAGCACTCGTATAATCCGTAGAACAAATCCTAAGTTATTATTATCCCCTCTTACGAACCTTTCTAAGAGGAAGCGTTTCTGATCGCACCTTCCTAATAACGATTAACCTTTAAGAACATCCAGAACTTCTCAATAACCTTATTGGCCACTCCAAATTAAGTGGACATTCGAGCGGAAACCCTATTTGTCAAGAAGTTGCACATTTAAAAATTAAAATTAACAAGCAATTTATTTTATTTTCCCCGATACGAAATAATCTATGTCGAACGAATTTTCAACAAATACAAACATCACATTTTATAATAAGCTTTCCGTAGCAATACAATTCTATTTTCGAAAAGTTACAGCCCATATCGGAGCTGCTAAGCGGAAATTTTTAATCTATACTTCCGAACATACATATATTTTCGTTGTACTCCATAAGGAGCACTTCATTTTTCGTGTAACGCGGCTCGCTCTCACTACACATCCGCGCACTGTCGCAAATATAAAAAATAAGCCTTGCCACCCCCTGGCATTAAACTTTTCGGGAGTATAGGAAATGTTTAGATGAAAAAATTTCCAACCGATTGGTTTCATTTTTTAAAGTGACACCTACAGCTTACAATAACTTTTGTTTGGTGTAAAACCGAAAGGGACGAATACGCAACAAAAAATATCTTCTCTTTGGACTTCTTAGTATAGAGTTTTGAAATAGGTCACCGTAAATTCTTAAACTTGTGGAATTTCAAAGTTTTCACGTTTAATCTGATTTTCTGCATGG
The DNA here is from genome assembly GCA_033557785.1 of Enochrus cinctus. Lineage (NCBI taxonomy): Eukaryota > Metazoa > Arthropoda > Insecta > Coleoptera > Hydrophilidae > Enochrus > Enochrus cinctus. The sequence continues at coordinate 5,550 of JAUIMW010000522.1, forward strand.
CGTCACAATAAATTATACAATACTTTACAAATACCGCTTATCGCTTTTGAATTTTATATATGCATTATATATGTATACGCTTTTTGGATGGATGTTACCCCGCACCATCCATGGCGACCAGTTTTCCCCGAAATCCATTCTAACGATATTATCAGAATATATTTAGTTTGGGTTCCATTTAGAAAGGGTGGAATGTCTGCATGGAGGACCCACGTCCAATACGTCGCCGCATTTTAAAACCGATCCTTTTTAGTTGAAATGACTCAATAGAGTGGCTTTATTAAATTTTAATAATTAAGTCGAAACGTTAGCTTGTCTTTTGGAAATTAAGTCTGGGGCGTCCCTCATCACTGTCCAGTAGTAATCCGTTAGCAGATAGGTGGTCCAGTTCTCCGGGAAAATGTCTGAGTAGGACTGTAAAAATTTAATTTTCTGTGCCCTAAAGCTCAAAATTATATGGATTTGAGTCTTAACTTAAATGTCCAAATAGCTTATGCTTGCTGTTCTCATATTTATGTAAAATTTGGCTCGTCGATAGCATCATTGTTTCTTGTTTTTAAGTATAACAGTACTTCTATATGTTTATAGGGAAATTACATATTAGTTAAAACAATCCAAAAATTTAAAAGTAAAGTTGCGTTCAACGCCATTGCTAAGATCAATCTGAATAATGGTATGAACGCAAACATCAACCACAAAGCATTTTTTACCATGAAGAGCATTAAAGTTGCTTCAACGGAATAACTTCAAAGTTGTTGTTGGCCAAAACGATTCACTCGATGAGTAAACGCGATACGACCAAAAAGTTTCAGCTCTCGTAAAAATTCAGCGCCAATAAAAATTGTGTATAGTATAAAATTAACATGATAACTTACCCGTCGCCATAAAAGTGAGCAAACGGAAGAAGGAACTTACCTGGAATGAAAAGAAAATTAAAATTTTAAACCCATTTGGCCGAGTAGCGATCTACATTGCACTAGTTTAAATATTACATAGTATGCATGGTTTTATGTGTGCCTATAGGGCATGTTAAATAAAACTTTGCAGCAAAGACGCCTGCTCTCGGACAGTACCAATTTGCGTTCTCGGACAGAAGCTCCCAAATTGATTAACAATATCCTGTTTTTAGCTCTTAAGAAGCTCGCTGAGTAATTATGTTAATTTCTTTAACCCTTTTAGAGCGACCGTATACCGAGAGGTGCACTTTACAGGAAAATCTGAATTTTAAAGGTGCTGATTAATTATGAAGTCGACTATTTAACCCTAAAAACTTAATTCAGGAAAATGGCGCAACTACAATGTAATCTGAAAAGCGTGGCCCGAAGTTGTAGTGGACAAAATTTGAGATTCATTTGATTGCATTTTCGCCAGTTTTGACAGTTTCCTGGACAGATTGGGAGGAATACCAATAACTGAGGTACTATGCCACCTTCGTCAATAGAAAAGAAAAATGACGTTCCAGGAACAGGCAAATTACAATATTTTTACCCCCGAATCAATCGGGCCTCAGACCTGGTTATAGATGTTCCATAGCTCTACTGTGTGACAAGACAACAACTGCATGACACCACAAACACTCAGATACAAAAAACTAAAGAAACCAAATACAAATTACAGGGTTTCTACGAAGACAGCATAATATCACTAAATAAATCCAGACTAGACCAAAAACTGGATATCATTTATGCAACACAACAAAGAACACTACGAGAAGGAACTAAGTTGACGAATGGAAAGAATACTATGAGAAGGAACTAACTGAAAACAAAGCAGAGTTCATGTCCCAATCACCAAAGCGATATGCTGTACAAGATCCCAGAGAAACCGACACAAAGCTTTTAAAAAATGGGATAAAAAATTTTCTCGGCATGCTGACTGAACTCCTAAATATGTGAATGGAGCTGAATTCCCAGAGAGTTGGAAAGAAGCATGGAAAACTCCTATACACAAGAAAGGGAGCAAATCCAAATGTTACAACTATCGCTGTATATCCGTTACAAGTACATTCAGTAGACTGTATAGCAAGATACAAAAACAGCTTACAGAAAGAGAATATCAGGCAAGAGAGTTAGAACAACAGGCAGGCTAATAAGAGCAGTTCAAAAACTTTACTATGGCTCAACTTCAAAAATAAAGATCGCTGGCTAGCTATCCAGCAGTTTCTTAATAACAAAGGGATTGAGACAGGGATGTGGTTTATCCCCGACTCTCTTTAAAATTTATATTGATGAGGCCCTGAAACACTGGAGAAGATCATGCGCTGGAATGGGAATACCACTAAGCGATGAAACTACTCTCTATACGCTCCACTTCGCCGATGACCAAGTGGTTATTGCACGGAAAAAAGATCATTTGGAGTTCATGACAAGGCGCTTGATTGCTGAATATGAGAGATGAGGCCTACAAATGAACTTGCAAAAAAAAAACGAAATATATCTGTATAGGATCTGACGCAGATGATCTACTGCTAGAGGATGGGAGAGTCACGAATCACGAATACGGGTCGTACTGAAGTGGAAATTGAGGAAATTATCAGTAAGGGAAACCGAGTTGTAGGGCTCGGTCCTCTAAAATATCAAACAAGAGGAAAAGTCAACTATATGAGTGATTTTTAAAAATGTCACACTCTATGGCTGCGAAACGTCAAATAAACACAAGAACGGAACAAAAACTATTAGCCAAAGAAATGAAATAGAATTTCACTTCTCGAACACATACCGAACACCAAAACAGCTTAGCTGGTACGACCATATAAATTATGTTAATTTTTATATTTACTTTTTGTACGAAAATTGGTCGTTCCGCCATTAAATCAGGCCTTAAAGATTACACAATTTTTTTTTAAATATCTATTATAAAAATTAATATTCTTTTGTGTTGTTAACCAGAAATCTTTTACCTCAAAAGGATTGTAGGATTAAAGGAGAGAATATTGTATGAGGTAAGTAATAATTCTAGGAATTTGTGTATATACATTCAGGTTGTACGTTTCTCAAGTTATTATTAAAAGTTTCCAAAGCATCTCCGTTAAATATTTTTGCCCTGAAGTAACAGAGAGATAGCGAATGTTTCGAGCGGTGGCAATGGCGGCGAGCTCCTGTCAGGAAGATTAAATTGTTCATTATTACTATAGTATTTAATACAACGTATTACTTATTTTATATAAATTCCCGGAAACCCCGCGGCGGTCTACGTGCGACACACAAAATATTGCAGCGAAGTTATTTCGCGTTATCTAACATAGACGACGTATTTTTAAACCCATATTTGAATAGCTTCGCGCAAAGTACCGAGGGGGCTTGCCAAGATTTCGACAATAAATTTTCCTTCCATTTGGCCGCTTTATTTACTGGTTATATGTATCAAATTTGATGTCCTGATTTTCTGCCTTATTAACATGGCCGTGTACAATTTATTTTCTTCTATGAAGTACTTGAAAACTGTCATAAATTCCGACCTTAAATTCTCACAATTCGTTACGTCGAACATGTAGAACTTACTCTGCGTCTGGTTGTATTTACCTTCGTTCATATCGTTGACTAGAAAAGTTTCGATATTCAATATTTCGTCCTACTGCATAAAGTTAGATCTAAGCACGAGCAGCCACTTTACAGAGGACATTTATTAGTAACAGGTTTCTTTACTCGAGTTTATTCGACGTGGAAGTTTTCATTCGTATTTTCTTCCAAATGTAGCATTTAAAATGTAGAAGAGGAATTGAACCATTCTGCGTATGTCGTATAAATGAATAAATTTTTGGTAAACGCAACAGTTGTGATAACCAAGAAAAAACGGACCGTATTTTAAGAGACTAATTTAGTTTTTACTTTAAGTCTGTGATTTTCTTAGGTCTACCCCGCATACATACAAATGACATTTCTGGAGATAGCTATCTATCAATTCAATTGTAAGGAATGCAGGCTCGTTCACATTTCGGATGTACATTGGGTCAATCGGGGAGGTCTAACTATACGAGAACAGTGGATACGCCGCTGTCAACAAGAAACTTCCAGAATGTGAATGTCAGCGAAAGAGAAAATGTGTTTCGACGTTGATCCTCCAGAACACGGCGCGCCGTGATAAAAAAGGACCGAAACTAGTTAACGGAATCGACCTCATGCAGAGAAAATAAAAAAAAAACTCGGAAGCACAATAACCCTTGCAGGTCGTCGTGTAAATAAGGGACTATTTAGAAATGTAACCGTGCAGGAAAAGTAAACCTTGTTAGGCTGCACTGTTATAACAAAACAAATTTGAATTATTTCGATTATTTTACACAATAGGCCCTTAAAAAGGTTTTTTTTTGTTAGGGTAACACTTGGTACATTTCATAATGTTTTTAGGAAATTTATGTATACTACATTAAATTCACATAATACTTCCATTTAATGGTGACGGGAACGAAAAGAAGAAGTGAAACATAACCGTAAAAAACTCTGAAATTGAAAGTATATATATATCTTGACAGAAGGGAGATGAAGTGATTTTCATAATAATGGATAAGTGAAAAGTAGGTTGCGCAGACAGTATCATAAACGGAGGACATTTGATGATGAGTGTTGGCGCACCCTTAGAAAGACGAACACAACGGGAAATAAGCAGGTGGTCTCGTCAGATATGACCATTTTAGGACAGCAAAGGCAATCAGCCAAAGCCGATCGATATATACGAGTTGTACTGCATAATCTGCTTGACAGAATGACAAGGGTCATATTCCCGCCGCACTGGGACAAACCACTAGATCCTCAGATCTTGTCTTCTCCCATTGTCTCGGATATTTCGAAGAAGTTTTGAGTTACTTCGTGTGGACTGACCTTTCTCCATTCAATTGTTTTGAGGACATCCTATAGAACTTGAAACTTGTCTACCGCCTTACACTAGTATGTATTATTCTACACAAGCTCGCATAATCACGTTAAATCCTTTTTGAATGTAGAGTGTTCATTTGAGAATTATTGCTCGCTTAACGGGTTGGGCTGTGCCGGGCTTTCTGGTTTCATTTTTAGAAGAAATAAAATATAACCGTCATTTTCACCTAATTAATTACTCTTGAAACAACTGAATAAATTTTAAGAAATAAATTGTCCGAATTTCCCGGCGACATTCATAAAATATTATATAAATTGTCCTCATTCGCTTCTACGCCGCACCGCTTCTGCAGACGTTATTTCGAGAACGTCAATAATTACGAGTAGTTTAATTAAAGATCTTTTCGGGGTTCACAACGTTTCATACGTCTGCGTTAAATAACTTATATTCGAGATTCTCCGTTATGTGCGCGAAATATTTTATTTTATTTGAATTTAACCAATACAGTTAATTAAACTTCAATATATGTAAATTAAATTATAAAATTGAAATAAAAGTCACACAGCGAAATAAATTCTGTTGTTCATTTATTCTGTTTCTGGCACAAAGCATGTTGTCTCTGGCAGAGAGAACTCGGAAGCGCGCTTCACCCCAGGTCTTACCTAAGACGACTAACGCAATTTCGAAATGAACGTGACAGTTAAATTTATAACAAGCCCACAAAAGGAAGAAGCCCTTATGAATGAGGTGAAAATTGGAGTTTCCTAGCGTTTGTGACGAATATGCTGAGCCGTTTGATATAAATCTTATAGAATGGGTTACGCCGAAATAAGGAAAGAAAATATCAATTCCCTCGTGTCACGTTTATTTATTTATTTTGTGGAACGAATCCATATATTGTATATCGTTTACCGGGTACGTATGTATTTTTTGTTGGCTAAAAAAATACTCAACATTTGTCTTATTTTTTTGTGTCTAACAATTTCTTGTTTGCCCTTGACTTTTGCTCAAAATTGTCACAATAAAGCATATTCTTATTTAAAAAAGGCGAAAAAAGAGTAGCAAATCGAGATAATAATATAGAATTGGGTAACCGAAGTAGTTCCTATTACCATTGATTCCTTAGGATTGATTGGGACAGACCTTGATACTTACCTCAAATGCGTCTCTAGGGATACCGCCGTCTAGCGGGCTTACGGCAAGAGGTGAGAGTATTATATGAATTTTTGAATGAAACGTTTAGTTTTTAATTCGATCATATTCCATTCTAGTTTGCGCTGAAATCCGGCTGTTCGTTAATTTTATTCGGTATACTGCGAGAGCATTATTGCATATTAACCTCAGATCGGACGCGTTTAACCTTTTCCACGTTCTATTTTGGATATGTAGTCAAATATCGGCGTTTCCGCACTGAAATAGCCGGCAGCGGTGAAGCATAGTAATTTGAAATCAGTGCAATTAAATTTTAAATTCGTAAATATGTCCTAAATGAAAGTGGACCTTTAGGCTCATATTAGTACAGAGAGTACCTAGGACTTTTTTTTAATAAACGAAAAAACAGTAATACACAGCTTTTACATAAAGATAAACTCGATCTTAGAGTTTTTTTACAACCCTTTTGGAATTGAATTCGTCGGTTAATTACATCTAGTACTACGGAATTAGAACTTGCGGATTATATCGTTGCATAAAAGAAACTCATTATATATGGTGTAACATGCAGAACAAGCTGCCATATTTTCCGTATCGAAATATAGGTAGAATCATTAATACTCGCTACCGGAGCGGGCGTTGTCGATAAAATTAATTACAGGAGTAAAAGTTCGGAGGAACACGCCTTCGACGTTGTTCACCGTGATTTTTCAAAAAGCGCAAATAGTTTACGCTATAACCTATTAGTTTATATGCACCCCTAAATTAATTTGAATTGCAAAAATTCACCCTTAACAAAAGCGTCATTAATTTAAACGAGGACAGGTAGAGGTAGAGGCCTGAATTCAATTGTTTATTTAATCAGCAATATTTATTCCCCTTTTCGGGTTAATATATTACACCTAATTGACTATCTCACGAATTTAACAGGAAACGTATGCAAACGTATAATTTTAGGGATATTTTAACACGCTTTCGAAAATTCAGAATTACCTCTTAGATCGCCAAATTAAATGCATTGTAAAACGCGATACTTATAAATTTAAATTTTAAAGCAAAAAAGCTCGATTTTTTTGCGGGTGGGAGGCGTGGGCAGTTCAAATTAAACATTATATGCTTAAATGGGGAAATTTAATACTTTGAACGTATACTTAATACATAAAAAAATTACTTTTTTTTGTAATATGCAGGTGTCGTAATCAGAAAAAAAAATTTTCATCACCTCCATTGCTGATTATAGCTTCACACTTATTTACCATGCTTTCAACGTGATTTTTGCATTTTTCGTTGGAAAAGATGGCTAAATTTTCTTAATTTTAAATAAAAGTTAAGAATACGTTTTTTATCAATATTTCACTGTGTCTTAAAACTCTCTACTGCGCACGACGGCTCCTGTCTTGTTAAATAAACTGTATTTTGGTATTTATATTGAAGCGCTAGTTTATTAGGGGAAGGAAAATGCCTTTCTTATATTAAAAGATCCAGAAGAAAAAGTTTTCAAAATTAACTTACCCTAAGGTTAGAATTGTAACATCTTCTAAAAATAGCGGCGGCCCTCGAGGTTACTTAAATCAGATAAAGTCGCTCAGTGAGTCTATTTGAAAAGACGAAATTAAATATTTCACCCTATTGAGGGGAGAAAATTTCCCGCCTTAATTTACATTACAGCCGAGACATCTAATATCGGGTCGGGCAACATACTCATATGAAATATTAAAATGGCAAATCGAATGTTTGCCGGTTGATCTATTACCTTTAATGAAATCTTAAGTGATTTGTGGAGCTATTATTCCGGAAGACGAATAGTTGTGGAGAGTTTTTCTCTCACTAAAAGGAGTAAAACTTCCCTCGTTAATATTCTCATACTTTTTATTTATAGACGTGCCAGGCTAATCTTAAAATTATGTCGGCTCATTAATAATGAATGTTTTATATAAGTTTGGCCTTTCTCTTCACTCTCGAAGTGATAAATATTTTAGGAATACTTCCTGAGCGCTGTAAAAGAGCGTGTGAATAGTTGGGCGGATAGTTTGGATCGGTAGGGTGGCAGGGGGACTTTGATATTAGACTGATCGAAAAAGTCATATAACTTTGGAATACAGTGGGTACCTTCATATATTGCAGGTTTTTCCGGAGCGAAACTGCTTTGCACAATCGTGTTGACGAGATATTTATAAGGATGAGCCAAGGAAACGTTTTGAAAGCCATGAAGGCATTCCAAAAATTTTAACTTTATACGTCGCAGAGGTCTAACCTTTGTCAGCTTTGGAGGTGAATTTCTAGACGTTCAGCTTTGTTTTTTCTAATGGTATTTTTGTGTTTTACAAGCCTTTTTCTATATCGAGAGAAAATTGCTTGAACTTGAGTAACGCTGACGTTTGATAAATTAGAATTAATTTTCGTGGTGAGAAATGTACTTAGTGCTTGGAAAATTACTTTTCAGGTGGTTGGTTATAATAAAATGCTTTCTTTCCTCGATTTCTTGTGTTCAATTCTACATTAACATCGTGCCACATCGCGTAACTTTTGATGTTCCAAATACATGATCTATTAATTAGTGCCGTAATTAGAAAGAGTCTCATACACTACCGCACAAGTTTTTCTCTGGAGAGAAGTTATAAAGTAACTTATTTAATGGATGAGATAGCCTCTGGCACATTCGTTGGCGTAATTCTCCCATTGCGGGGTAATTACTGGAACTACTTTTTCTCAATCCTCATTTTTGAGCCTTTGCACCGCAAATCAATTGTTGCGCTAACTATTCATGTGGTAATGATAAGCAAAATTGATAAGAATCTTGTGTTGCTCGTAATTCATGTTTACATTCCGCGAGGTAATTCCAGCACTTTTTACAAAAGAAAATAATCCAGGATAAACCTTTGCTCCACTAGCAAAAATCAATAGCGCGATAATATATTCAGGAGCAACGTTTTTGTTGATGGAACGTCTTTTAAGAAAAATAAAGAGAAATTCGGGGGAGATACTTTTCTGCGTGTGTTGTCATTCTGTCATTAGATTTAATTTTACTTCTGTTTCATCGGCCTGCGGAACGAGCGGCGGCGGCACATCCGCACAATTTGTTGGAATCCTGTCAACTAATATGTGCTGTTTTGTAATTTTTAAACCGAATTGACAATCTGATGCGGGTATTTCGTTTCGGATATTCCTACATTGATTCGACGTTGCTTATGGAATTTGCGCGTTTTCATCGAAAATTTAGGCTTTCAAATATTCACTTTTTTCTCGACGTCAAAATAATTTACTTGTTTTCTCATCAATCCCCTCGCCTTGCAATATCAATAAGGAAAAAATGTAAAAATAATTTTTTATTTTTGCTGGTTTATCTCCGATTAATGGCATAATAAGCTCATGCACATTTCGATATTAGTAAATTATAAAGTACGTTCTATTAGATTAGATAAATCGTTGAGGATCATGGTTTAACCAATAATTAATTAATTATTAAGCTCACGTATGTTAGGATTGAATCTGTTACGATGATAACATCAACATAAGATCTTTGTATTCTTGGTTCTATAATTCAGGGATATCAACAAGTTTAATTATTGAATTATTAAATTAATAATATTATATTCCACTTTTGGTCGCACCACATCTAATCTGCATTAAGTTAAAATAATAAAAAATAATCTAGAGAATGAAATGAAACCCACAGCATAAATCCTGGGCGGCGCCTGTCGCAGAATTAGTAGACTTATGCAGTCTCCTCCGTCATGTTTTAGTGGTTGTATGCTGGGAAATTTACAATCAAATCACAGTGAAAATGGAGCTATTAACCAGGAATCGCAACAAGGCAATTAATAGCATTCATATAAATTGTTCTCGGTAGCTTCTCGTCAAATTTTATGTAAATTAAACGAAGTAGTTAGGTAACGATTCAAGTGAGGTAATTTGAAATCGAAGACATTAGCATACATAGCTTCTATTTGTTATTCCAACCGTATACTCATGATGTGATGTTTAGCATAACCCAGCCATAACATCGACTTTGCGTACCTGCCTAATCTCCCATCAAAATTCACTGGAACTTCTTTCCTCCCAGCGTATTGTTTTACTTAATACCTGGGATAATGCGGAACCGCTTTTACATGCCAAATGTTAAATAAGAGTACAACTTAAGCCGCCTAACTGATGATGCAAAAACAACAATAAAGAAAATTAAGCAAATTCCTCCTATACACTGTAAGAATGAACTTATTGTTCTTACCGCCGCCGCCGCGAAACGGAGTTACTTAATTGTCTTGGAAATATATGATCTGTTTTTAAGTTTTACATCCTAATGAGGCCGGTATACTAATTAATCAATATTTCTATTAATTAACAGCCCCCTATCCCGTTCAGCGTAATTTTCAAAATTAACTTAATCATTTTCCACATCGACAGCAAGTGAGTCAAGCTCCGATCTCATACTACTCGACAGCAAATTACGATGTTTTCTAGAACATAAGAACGGAAGATTTAGAAAGATTAATCCTCAGGCAGTGTCCTTTAGCCGAGTAAAGCAAAGCGCTCCAGTCCTCATTCATTGGCATGTTGGATGCTGGACGTCCGACCAATCAAAAGAATAGTAAAGCTGGGAGTCATCAGCGTATAGAGGTGACTACAATATTTTAAGCAAGAGAACATATGTGATGTGTATATAGTGAACAATATAGGACTTAAAATTGATCCCTGTGGCACGCCAGACCCTCTGCAACCAATTCAAATAATCAGCAAAAAATCTACAAACTCCAGGAGAAAGGCCAATATGATGCAAAATATCTATCAACACCTGAGAAATCAAGAAGAAAGAGCGCTGTAGCACAATCATAACCACTTCTTAGCCCCGACTGTGTCTGGCGAAGAAAACATTGAACCGATCAAGATGGGTACGGAGCAGTCTCGATATGATTCTCTCTCTCTAATGGGACGTACATTCTTTGCACCATTATATGTCCTTAATTTGGGAATCGGCATGACGTAAGTCTCCTTCCAATCGTGTGGAAACACAGTCCAGAAGATGAGAGAGACTATATTACAAATAGCAGGCAGAATAGTTGAGCAACATGTACAGGACATGTATCATGTTATTATACACGTGTTTCAATGTGCTCCGAAAAATAAAATAAAACAGCGGAAAGTTAACGCGGAACTGAAAATAATCGCGACTGAAAGGTGCTGTCTAATACAGGGCCCTAGTGTATGTTGGAGTTCCCATTGTTTCA
>JAUIMW010000523.1:0-16731 GCA_033557785.1 Enochrus cinctus
GGCTTTCCCACATCCTTCCTGTTGGTTGGAAACAATAAATAAATGTTAAAGGTATCAAGACTTAAATAGCAATTGGAAGTAAACAGACAGCAGTGCACCTGGAGGACATTCCATGTCCCCCAGACCCCCTGGTGTCCCTTCTTTTACGTTGTATGTTTTTTGTATTCTTATTTGGGGGTGTTTACTGACTTTCAACATTAAAAGAAGATCACCAGGGGGTCTGGGGGACATGGAATGTCCTCCAGGTGCTCGGCTTTCCCACATCCTTCCTGTTGGTTGGAAACAATAAATAAATGTTAAAGGTATCAAGACTTAAATAGCAATTGGATGTAAACATACAGCAGTGCACCTGGAGGACATTCTATGTCCTCCAGACCTCCGGGTGTCCCTTCTTTTACGTTGAATGTTTTTTGTGTTCTTATTTGGGAGTGTTTACTGACTTTCAACGTTAAAACAAGATCACCAGAGGGTCTGGGGGACATGGAATGTCCTCCAGGTGCTCGGCTTTTCCACGTTCTTCCTGTTGGTTTGAAACGATAAATAAATATTTAGGGTATCAAGTCTTAAACAGCAATTGGAAGTAAGCAGACAGCAGTACACCTGGAGGACATTCCATATCCCCCAGACCCCCTGATGTTCCTTCTTTTACGTTGTATGTTTTTGTGTTCTTATTTGGAGGTGTTTACTGACTTTCAACACTAAAAGAAGATCACCAGGGTTTTGGGGGACATGGAATGGCACACCCAAAGAAGAACACAAAAAACATACAACGTAAAAGAAGGGACACCAGGGGGTTTGGGGGACATGCAATGTCCTCCAGGTGTACTGCCGTCTGCTTACTTCCAATTGCTATTTAAGTCTTGATACCCTTAACATTTATTTATTGTTTTCAACCAACAGGAAGGATGTGGGAAAGCCGAGCACCTGGAGAACATTTCATGTCCCCCAGACCCCCTGGTGATCTTCTCTTAACGTTGAAAGTCAGTAACCCCCAAATAAGAACCCAAAAAATATACAGCGTAAAAGAAGAGACACCAGGGGGTCTGGGGGACATGGAATGTCCTCCAGGAGCTTGGCTTTCCCACGTCCTTCCTGTTGGTTGGAAACAATAAATAAATGTTAAGGGTACCAAGAATTAAACAGTAATTGAATGTAAGTAGACAGCAGTGCACTTGGAGGACATTCCATGTCCTCCAGAACTTCTGGTGGTCCTGTGTGACTAAAGATATATATATATATATATACATATATATATATATATATATATATTTAATAAGAGCGTTACTTAGATGTAACTAATCTATATGGAACTGCAATGTTAATATTACAGTAACATTGCAGTTCCATATAGATTAGTAGCATCTAAGTAACGCTATTGCTTAAGCAATTTTCAATTGACTCTATAAACAGAAACCAAAATAGAGCATTTCATCCATTTATTATCCATAAAGATGAAAGTTGTTCTTTATTACACAGTAACATGATGCAATTCCAGAAAAGCCATTAAGCCCATTTTGCAAATAACACAAGTGCGTCCGAGTGTGTAATAGAGTGACCGTGTTGCGGTATATTTCGCCCCATTAAATTAAACGCGAATTCAACCCCATTTTAGTTATTTTGTCATATACTATTAAGGTATCCAACCATTAAAATACCTGCAAGAAAGCTACATCCGTACATCGTTTTGTTCCAGGGTAATCGTTAACTTAACAACGCCAGCCCTGGTGCTGTGGAACGAAGAACCCCCCGTGGAAAGAACCGCCAGAAACCACTACTTACAGATAGAAGAGCACCTGCAGGTCTACAAGCAAGCCTTCGCAGACGAAGCAGTCTGGGCCGTCCTCAGCACGAAACTCAGCAAAATCCTCGAAATCGTAAGTACCTTTATTATTATCCTCGAGCGCAGACACATGGTGCCTCGAAACTTTCCACTTCCTCCAGAAAAACAACCTCTTTACTCCGCGCTCAGATCGTAGATCACTCCGAATTTTATATTCAAAGACCAACTTATACCTGACCTAATTAAGCGCTGACTTACTGAAAATTGTTCCCGTTATTCTCTCCCACTTAATTGGACGTTCTTAAGGAAACTTTCCTCGGTTTCTTCGACTTTAAATTAAGACCCGAACCTCCACATTAAACATTCGTTATGGCTGCAATGTATTCCATTATTTCAAACGCTCCACTATTATTTATTTATTTATTTCTGGATAGTAGTTTTAAAATAACGCGAGTAGAGACGACAATCTAATATAAAAGTCTAAATTGGAAAAGTCTGAATGTTCTGGAAGTGCGCGGGTGGTTCTGTAATACACAGCGAGTAAAAATGGAAGCATCAGCTTGAAGGTGAATTTGAAAGCATCTGGATTGGCAGCGGTGCACTAAATCAACAGAATGCAGGCGAAGCGAAGCGAAGATGGAACGTAATCAGTCCTCGTTTCATAGGTTGGCGTTGTGCAACAAGTTCAAGCCGGGGAAACGGACACACAATCAGCCCTCTTGCATAATAAAACAAAACAGGTCATCGCTAAACAAATATTCGTTGAAAATTACTCGCCGTTATTCACTCTAAATTGCTACACGAGCGAAATTTTGTTACGTTTCCGCTCGCTTCTTTTTATTGCGTGTCGTGCTCCTGAGGGATTAACATTTTGATTCCCGACCTAATCACGAACCCCCTTCGATTCATTGTTGTTCCGCGTATCCCTTTCTTGTTCGGTTTGATTAAAAACTACCGTTTGTATGTCATGGGAATGAAAGAACTTGTCGTATTTTATTGCAATTAACTGTACGTATGTACATTATTTACATATACGTTTATATTATCTTAAGGCTAGTCCACCAATCTTCTCAATTAAGTTTTTTCATCGAATTCCCAATTGAACCGTGAAAGAATTTTTAAAATCGGATTGGCCGTTCCGGAGTTATGGCATTTTCAATATATTCGATGTTCAATTGTTTTTTTAGTTTTTTGCTAATATCTTTGTTGTTAGTAGACCGATTTCGACGAAACAAACTGTGTTTAACTTAGAATAGCATTACGCGTGTACTCTCTCTATATATTTACATGTAAACTTAAATTATTTTAGAACTAGTCCATCGATCTTCTCAATTAAGTTTCTTCATCGAATTCCCAATTGAACTGCGAAAGAATTTTTGAAATCGGGCCGGCCGTTCTGGAGTTACGGCGTTTTCAACATATTCGATGTTCAATTGTTTTTTAGTTTTTCGTTAATATCTCCGTTGTTAATAGACCGATTTCGATGAAACAAACTGTGTTTAACTTAGAATAGGAATACGCGTGTGTTCGCACTATATATTTACATGTAAACTTAAATTATTTTAGAATTAGTCTGTCGATCTTCTCAATTAAGCTTCTTCATCGAATTCCCAATTGAACAGTGAAAATTTTTTTAAAATCGGACTGGCCGTTCTGGAGTTATAGCGTTTTCAACATATTCGATGTTCAATTGTTTTTTAGTTTTTTTGCTAATATCTCCGTTGTTTGTAGGTCGATTTCGATTAAACAAACTGTGTTTAACTAAGAATAACTGTTTTTATTCTAGAGTAGCAATATGCGTGTGTTCGCACTATATATTTACATGTAAACTTAAATTATTTTAGAACTAGTTCATAAATCTTCTCAATTAAGTTTCTACATCGAATTCCCAATTGAACCGCGAAATAATTTTTAAGATCGGACCAGCCATTCAGGAGTTACGCCGTTTTCAACATATTCGATGTTCAATTGTTTTTTTAGTTTTTTGCTAATATCTCCGTTGTTAATAGGCCGATTTTGATGAAACAAACTGTGTTTAAGTTAGAATGATAATACGCGTCTGTTTGCAATAAGTTTCTTCGTCGAAATCTTAATTGAACTGCGAAATTATATAAAATAATAATAAAAAAATTATATAAAAACAAACTGTATTGACTGAAACGCATGAACCTTAAACTTGTTTTATTTCATATCACTTTGTATGTTATATATATTCTATTAAAATGTAGGTATGCAGGAACTGATTTTAATAACAAAACATATAATGTCCTTCAGGTACTTTACATAATATATTGGTATTATTAAAATACAACTCAAAATCTAATAAAAAAAGAACATGGAATGTCCTTCAAGTACATTATTCTCAACGAAATGGTAATTGTGTTAATGTGTAAATGTTGATAACACTCTCGGTCTGGGAGACATGGAATGTCCTCCAGGTATATTACTAACAACGTACTTGTAATTGTGTTAACAAATGTTAATTCTTCATTTCACTGATTTAAATATCAAAAAAGGAGACTATATAGAACATGGAATGTTCTCCAGGTACTCAGAATCGTACGCTATTCTTCTATATTTCATATACATTTTTTTTAAATTTCTAACAAAACATTAATGTTGAAATACATTTAAAATCAACATAAAGTATGTTCTATGTTTTACTTGTCGAATCTTAAACTAACACAAAACACAATGATTTTTAATTGTAAATAAAAAATAAATTGATTTGAGAGTACCTGGAGGATATTTCATGTCTCCCAGACTCCCTGGTAGTCCTTTTTTTATTATTGAAAATCACTTAACATCCCTTTATTGCAACGAAGTAAAAAACAATGTAAAAGAAGGAACACCAGGAGTTCTGGGGGGACATGTCCTCAAGGTGCATTGCTATCTACTTACTCTTGATTGTTGCTTAAGAAACTTGATAACTTTTTATAACTTTATATTTTATCAAAAGAGAATATTTACTGTTACTGAAATAAGGACCACCAGGGGTCCGGGAGACATGAAATTATTCCAAGTCAGCATTCATTCGATTCAGGGCAGTCCGAAGTTCATGCTTTAATAATGAATAATATAATATAGATGGGTATCATCTGCATACATATGAAATTGACAAGAAGTTAAAGTAGTACAAAGACTGCAAATATAAATTAATAGAGGTCCGAGAATAGAACCTTGGGGTACACCAGACAATACCAGCATCTTACATGAATGACTGTGCTCCAGCACCACTATCTGAAATCTGCCAAATAAGTAAATTACTCTCGATCTCTAAAAGACAGAAAATTAAAGAATGGCCAGCAACATTATGCACAGACACAACTCCAACATCAACAACAACCTCATCGTTACAAGTCTGAACAAAGTCCGTGTACTGCATTTTTGATTTTCGCTAAGAAGTTATTGTTCACATGCTCTAATCTTCGATGCTAATGCAATGAACCTTTCTTGCAAATTTGGGCTGAGGTGAGGAGAGATGTGCCCCACGATGTTCCATCCATCACAACATCAACATATGCGGACGATACTCAAGTCTTTTGGTACTGATGTTCTCTTCAACTTTTACCTGTTGGTATCTTTCACCAAAGAAGCTCCTGAACAATTCCAGTTTTTCAATTTCTAGTTTGTCCAACAATATTTGATGGTCTACAATGTCAAAGGTTTTTGGATAAATTGACTTATCCAATTCAAGCTTGATTATTATTGAATACATTATTATTTTCAAGGAAAGATATTGGACTTGTTTTTATGCAAAACTTTTAGAGTTGTTTTAAAGTCTTTTGACTAGTAAATTAACATATAAGTTAAAACATAGGTCATTATCTAAAGTAATGCCAATATTTTAGTACTTATAACTAGTGGAAGTTCATTACCTCCTATAAACAGTTTAACATTGTTAATATCATCTAAAATTGACAAGACTTTAAAGTAGTACACAGTCTGAAAGTATAAATCAGATACAATATAGGTCCAAGAATAGAACCCTGGGACACACCAAAGAACACTAACATCTCACATGAATGTCTACTATCTAATAACACCATACCACCAGGGGTACTGCAGGGCTCAATGGAATGTCCTTCTGGTGCTCTGCAAACTACGTTCTTCTATTTACTTGATTAAACAAAAAAGGATAGTTATCAGGATACTTGGACAAAATTAGGAGTACTTGAAGAATCAAGTTCAAATAACCAATTAGAAGAGCGTAAAATGCAGAATACCTGGAGGACATTCCATGTCCCTCAGACCCTCTGGTGATCCTTTTTTATTATTGTTAAAAAACATCAAATATTCCTATGTTGTAAAAGAGGAAGAAACAAGGTAAAAGAAGGACCACCAGGGGTTTTGGGGAACATGGAATGTTCTCCAGGTACTACATAATGAGGAACATTTTCGAAAATCCCGGCTGGACCTCCCAATACACTCCATATCAAGCAAAAGTAGCTCAAGAAGGTCTTCTGAATTACCTTGTGTTACCGTCAAACCAAAAGAATTAGAATACTTGTTTCTGACAAACTCCATCCTTACACGATTTCAGTGGTTGTAACCAGACTGTCTTCACTTGGGCTTAGCATAGAAGACATGGACGTTATCAAAGTTGATTTTTCGAACAGGGACATCGGCGGTATATTGTTTCAGTACCCAGATACTGAAGGCAACGTCGAAGATTTTGCTTCGAAAAGCGAAGAAGTCCACGAAAACGGAATGTTGGTATCATCAACCTGACACTCTTAAGGCCTCCCAGCCAGTTCGATGCTAACATAACTGTAGGAATTTCACAAAGATTGGGAGTTCCTTTAGGGTATGGCGCTAAGTTCTTCGCCTGCCACCAAAAACTCGTTAGGTAATGCCTGGAAGGATTTAACGCAAAATGAGAACAGTCACTAACAAAGTGCTACCAAGAATTTTTAATATATTTACCACAACTACTTATACGTAGATAATTAGTATTCGTGGAGGACATTCCATGTCCCCCAGACCCTCTAAAAGAAGGGAGACCTTTTATGAAGTTTTTTTATTCAGCGTACAGTAAGATACGTATTTGATTGAGGTTAAATAATCTATGAAGGTCAAAGCAGTATAAAATAGGGCTCAGAATGGAACTTTGAGGCAAACCTTCACCAACCGTTCTAGGCTCTAACATCGAGTCGTTTTCGTTCTCTATATAAACGTCTTCCCTTGAACAGAGAGACCAAGACCCTGTAAAAAAGAGGTTTTTACATTGGCATTTGTCATGGGGGAATATAAAAACTATTTAAAATATCTACATATTGTTACGTTCGTGGGGTAGATAAAAGAGTTTGTTTAATTAAAATTTATATTTACACGAATAACTATTTACAATAAATAAAATCAATGAAACGGTCTACTATTTATAATAACACAACGCGGTGAATATTTATAAGGCGCGCCACTGGTAGCGTTCCGACCTTACTTCGGCGAACTCGATGTGTCTGTCTTGCTGACTAACTAACTGCCGCTTCGGTCCGCTTTTATATCGTCGTACGAGTTCTAGAATTCTAGAACTTCCAGATTTTCGATTCGTTTTCATTGTGTTCTTCGGTCGGAAATCGTTAGTTACAGTATTAAGAGCCAGAATAACCAATATCTTAACAGTAGTATAGATAGTAGGATTCAGTGACAACTCGATGACTTGTCCATTCGAGTTTACCATTAGATGGGAGGATCAAGCGTTCTTTAGATATGAGAAGTCAAAATCTTTTAAGGTCAAAGCTGAAGAAGTGCTTAAGAATAGTCATCAATGATCAGAGGTTGTTGAAAATAGGGCAAATATGCAGCGTGAAAAATTGTCAGCAGTCTCTGGTAAATGTTAACAATTCTCAGCGTAGACTGGCATCAAAAACCAATGATCCTTCGTATAAAGAAAAAAGTTGAACAGACTTGTCTAAAAAAAGTATTATTAAAGAAAAATTACCAAATGTTCTTCAGATTCAATGTTTTCTACGTACTACCTTGTTCTTAATTTCTTGGTTTTTCTTTTCTTGTTAAAAATCAGTTAAGATCTCTTTACAACAAAATAATAAAGAAATCAGCCAGAAATACGTGGGAAACGGAATACCTGGAGAACATTACCTGCCGACGTTAAAGAAAATCCACTAAGCGGTTTTCAGAACATGGAATGTCCTTTAAATACTCTCTTACATTCTTTCTATTTATACTTGGACATGGAATGTCTATAGATTAACTAATCTGTAAGAAAAACGAATATAGCAATATAGCTGAGTACCTGGGAATCATTCGATGTCCCCTAGATCCTCTTGTGTTTCCACTTGTACGTTATTTTTATTCTATTGTATAAAAATAATGTTAACTGATTATTAACAATAAAAGAAAAACCACTTGAGTGTTTTTCAGGTGGATTTAGTTTCAAGAACTAAGTTAACAATTTTAGTGTCATTGATAAGTAAATCTCTAAAATTTCCACAAAAATGTCAGTCGTGAAGACTGTCGTCTTTATTCGTTTCAACTTCTCAATACCTCTTTAAATCTGAAGCACTAAACCATCTAGTCTCAGAAACAGTATCCTGTGAATCGTCTATTCTTGGAAGATCTTTCTTTTGAACCAACACCACGATTCATAACCATGGATGAAACGTAGGTCCATCACTCCACATCTGAGACGAAGGAACAGTCAAAACATTGGACTGTTGTCTTGCTCTCCTTTTATTTGTGTTTTTCTAAACAGCAAGAAACACGTAAGTAGTACTTGAAGAATATTTCATGTCCCTCCAGATTTGGTTTTCCATCTTTTATTGTTAAATATAAGAAAAGATCTTTTTATAATTCAGGTACAACTCTGCATCATTGAATGTTTGTGTTGTATCTAGGAGTTTAAACGAGATGATGTCAGAATAAAGATAAATTTTCCGTTGTCATTTTTAAGAGTAACCAATTAAGAAGAAAAGATAGTTTTCAACAATATCAATTATTTCTGATTCAATTTTTATTTATCCTTACTATTGTGACTGTTTCTTTTTTTATTGTTAAGTTGAGATTCTTTAATTGTAAAATAATAAAAAACGACAAGGAAGTCTGGAGGACATGGAATGTATTGCTATCTACGTACTTCCAATTAATATTTTATAAATTTTGTACCCCTGATGGTCCTTCTTTTAATGTTGAAAATTAGTAAACATCCCTTTATTGCAACAGAGTAAAAAACAACGCAAGAAAAGGACCACCAGGGGGTCTGGGGGACATGGAATGTCCTCCAGGTGCACTATTATCTGTTTACTCTTAATTGTTGCTTTGAAAACTCCTTATTCATTATTATTTTACCAATCAAGAGCAAGAAAATAACATAATAAGTCAAGTACCTGAAGGACATTTCATGTTCTCTAGACCCCCTTTTACGTTGTTTTTTACTTTGTTGCAATCAGCTTTAAAAGAAGCATCAATAGAGGGTTCGGGGGACATGGAATTTCCTCCAGATGTTCGGCTTGTTACTCAGACTCAGCTTGCTATTTATATCATTTTGTTTGGTAAAATGTGAACAAATTAAGAGTAATCAAGATTAGTTGGAAGATAGTAATGCACCTGGAGGACATTCCATGTCCCTCAGACCCCCTGGTGTCCTTCTTTTATGATGTTTCTACTCTTTTGCAATGTAGG
Source organism: Enochrus cinctus (assembly GCA_033557785.1). Taxonomy (NCBI): domain Eukaryota; kingdom Metazoa; phylum Arthropoda; class Insecta; order Coleoptera; family Hydrophilidae; genus Enochrus; species Enochrus cinctus. The sequence continues at coordinate 9,419 of JAUIMW010000523.1, forward strand.
GATGTTTAATGATTTTCAACAATAAAAGAATGATCACCAGGGGGTCTGGGGGACATGGAATGTGAAGAATTGTCAGCGATGACCAGAGGCTGCTGAAGAGTTCTTAGAAATTGTCAACAATTCTTAAAAACTCTTTAACAGCTTCTGGTCACTGTCGACATCATCTGCACCATTCCAGAAAACAGTGTCCTTACAACCATTGACATCTTTAACTCATACAACTAAAACCACTTTTTGGATACGTGATAAGAAACAAAGATGACGACAAGATCAGACTAGACTAGTATCAAAAACCAACGAGCTCAATTACAATTCTTCAATAACCGTTTCACTAACTTATGTGCAGAAGATGTTATACAGCAATTCTAAGTTTTTTTTTTAAGGAGATGTGACAAGTTTGTTCAACTCTTTTCTTTATACAGAGGATCATATTGATTTTCTATTTAAGCAGGTGATAAGAACTGTAATTGAGGTATCTATTCGAACTCGTTGGTTTTTGATACCAGTCTACGTATTCCATGTCCTCCAGACCCCCTGGTGGTGCGTCGTTTATCTTGTTTTATTACTCTTATAGAACAAAAAAAAAGGACCACCTGGGGGTCTGGGGGACGTGGAATGTCCTCCAGGTACTCGACAAACTGCATTTTTCTGTTTAGTTAGTTAAATTTAAAAGAATAAAGAGTTATTAGGATATTTAGATAAATTTAGGAGTACGTAGAGAGCAGTGCACCTGCAGGACATTTCATGTCCCCCAGACCTCCTGATGATCTTTTTTTGCCTTGTTTTTTTGGTCTTATACATATAGAAATGTTTAATATTTTTAACAATAAAAAAGGGTCTGGGAGACATGGAATGTCCTCCAGGTATTCTGCAATTTATGCTCTTCTTATTTAATTTGTTAAACTTGAAGAAATAAAGAGAGTTATCACACTACTTGGACAAAATTAGGAGTACGTAGAGGGCAGTACACCTGGAGGACATTCCATGTCCCCCAGACCTCCTGGTGATTCTTCTTTTACCTTGTTTCTTGCTCTTATACAACATAGGAATGTTTAATGTTTTCTAACATTAAAAAAAAGGACCACCAGGGGGTCTGGGGGACATGGAATGTCCTCCAGATGCACTGCTCTTTATGTACTCCTAATTTTGTCCAAGAAGCGTGATAACTCTCTTTATTTCTTCAAGTTAAACAAATTAATTTTTTTATTTTGTTTCTTGCTCTTATACAACATAGGAGTGTTTAATGTTTTCTAACATAAAAAAGGACCACCAGGGGATCTGGGGGACATGGAATGTTCTCCAGGTGTACTGCTCTCTACGTACTCCTAATTTTGTCCAAGTAGCGTGATAACTCTCTTCATTTCTTCAAGTTTAACCAACTAAATAAGAAGAGCGTAAATTGCAGAGTATCTGGAGGACATTCCATGTCCCCCAGACCCCCTGGAGGTCCTTCTTTTATTGTAGAAAATTAGAAAACATCCTTTTGTTATAACTGAATAAAAAACTTCATAAAAGAAGAGGCACCAGGATGTCTGGGAGACATAGAATGTCCTCCACACCCTCTGGTGGTTCATTTTTTTGTTATTTTTTTACTTTATTTTAACATAATGATGTTAACTGCTTTTTAACGATAAAAGAAATATCACCAGGGGGTCTGAGAGAAATGGTACTCGATTTTTTGTGTTCATTCCGCTGATTGAGATAATTTTAATACTTGAAGAGTTGTTATTACTTAAAGATATCAATTACTAGTACGTAGACGGCATTGTACCTAGTAGATATTCCACGTCCTCCAGACTCATTGATGTTCTTTTTTTTTGTTATTTTTTATTTTATTTTAATACAATGAAATGTCCTCCAGATACTCGATTTCTTACATTCATACTGTTAATTGATAAAATATAAATAATTGAAGAGTTGCTAGATGTCAATTACGAGTACGTAGATAGCATTGTATCTGGAGGACATTCCATGTCCGTGTACGTGTTTAATTAGAATTTTGTAGGTAGTGGTGTACTTGGAGGACATTCCATAGTGATCCTTTTTTATGTTATTTTTTTATCGGGTACCACTCTACCGGCTAAGTAACTTTTCTTTTATTGCTATTTGTAAAAATCTTTTTATAGTTAAAGTTTTCGTAATAACATAGATTTGTAGGATTTTTTTTCAAAGTAAGTGTTTAATCTACACTTTGAGGACATTCCAGGTTTCCATCAAAATAAATTTACATTCAATATAAAACTAAGAAATTTAACTAATTATGAAGAAAATCGTAGTTTTTAAGTTTTCTGATTTTATTTTCAGTACAAAAATTATTTTTGATTCAAAGAAAATCGATGTAAGAGAACCTCCTTTATCTGGGGATAGAGAATGTCCTCCAGGTACACTGATATCAACGTACTTCGTGATAATGTAAATTTGTAAGATATTTTTTTTTGTTTTCAAAGTTTATACATTTTTTTTTTCATTTCGATCAAGTAAGAGTTTAATCTGCACTTTTATAAAAATCTTAATCTCATTTAAAAAAATTACATTACTATAATACTGATCCCTTCAGAGAAAGAACCAAATATCATGAAATGTCTTCCAGGTACTGAATTTTCTTCGTTTTACAACTTTCTTATTTGATGTTGTCAATCAAAAAAACGTAGGACATCAAGAACCTTATTTTTCTTAATTAATAGTTAAAATTCAATGCACATCTTTACATTGGAATAGTGTAATAAATACGTGAAATGTGTTCACTGCTATTTATTTAATTATTTTTATATCTTTATTTGTTTGTGTTTTAAAGATTAATCGTCGTTAAAGCATCAATTACGAGTACGTAGATGACATTGTACCTGAAGGAGATTCCGTATCCCCAGACCCCCTAGTGGTCTTTTTTATCGTTTAAAAACAATTAACATCCTTATATTAAAACAGAATAAAAAAAAACAAAAAAAAGACCACCTATTGAACATGGAATGTCCTCCAAGTAAACTGTTGTCTACGTACTTCCAATTAATGTTTCATAAATCTTGTTCTTAACTTTTTTTAATCAATGAGAAACACGTAGGAAATGGAGTACCTGGAGGTCATTCCATGTCCTCCAGACTCCTTAGTGGTCCTTTTTTTATGTTGTTCTTTACTCCGTTGCAACAAAAGAATGTTATCTGATTTTAAACAATAAAAAAAAAGAGCCCCAGGGGACATGGAATGACCTCCAGGTACAATGCTATCTACGTACTCGTAATTGATATCTTTAAGTACTAAAAACTCTTCAGTTATTTATATTTTTTTTCAATTAACAGAATGAACGTAAGAAGTCGAGTATCTGGAGGTCCTTCTTTTACGTCATTTTAATTGTTTTGCTCTAAAGAGTTCTTCTATGATTTCTATTAATAAAAAAAAGGACAACCAGGGGGTCTGGGGGACACGGAATGTCCTCCAGGTACCCTGCTTTATATGTATTTCTTCCTGTTGAAAAAAAATTAACAAGTTAAGAAAAAGATTTAGAAAACATTAATTGGAAGTACGTAACCAATAGTGTAACTGGAGGACATTTCAGACAGACATCTCTGGTGGTCCTAATTTTACGTCGTTCGTTATTATTTTGCTCTGAAGGGATCTTTTTTGATTTTTAACAATAATTCCATGTTCCCCAGACACACTAGTGTTCTTTCTTTTATCGTTGAAAAGCAGTTAACATCCTCAAGTTACAATAAAGTAAAAAATAACAAAAAAAGGATCACCTTGGAAACATGGAGTGTCCTCCAGATATATTGCTATCTACGTACTCGTAATTGACGTCTTAAAGTAATAGCAACTTTTCAATTATTTATATTTTATCAATCAACAGAAGAAACTGTATCTATGTACTTCTTATAGATTAGTTAATCTAAAAGAATTAAAAGTGTTGTTAACATTAACAAGTATAAATTAGGAGAAGATAGGAAACAGTGTACCTAGAGGGCATTCCATGTTCCCTCTGGTGGCTCTTCTCTTATTGTTAATAATCAATTATCATCCTTTTTATTGTTTAATAAAATAAAAAATTTTATTAAACCTTTAAGCTTCGATTATATTAAAGGTTTTTATTTCTTTCTTTTATTGTTAAAATTATAATATATTATAATTCAAAATAATAAAAATCGACGTAAGGAGACTTTAATTGTAATTGAAAGTTTTATTAATTTCATTTTCATTGCTGTTTCTTTCTGTTTTCTTTTCCTCTGTCCTTATCCACTGACATATTCCTTTCGTTTAATTTTGAACAACATTTTAAACAAAAATGGAAACATTTTCCAGACCTCTTGTGGTTTTTCTTTTATTGTTGAAAATCAGTAAAGCTCCTTTCATAATAAAATAATAAAAAAACGAAGAGAAAGAATCATCAGGAGGTCCGGAGGACGTAGAATGTCCTCCAAGTATTCCATTTCCTACGTGTTTTTAACTTTTCAAAAAAGTTAAGAACAAGATTAATAAAACATTATTTGAAAGTACACAAACAGCGGTGTACCTGGAGGACATTCCATGTTTTTTCAGACAGTGTTTTCTTTCATTGTTAAAAATCAATTAAGATTTATAACAAAATAATAAAAAAGATGTAAAAGAGGAACATAAAATGTTCTCCAGATACATTGCTATTTACATACTTCTAATTAATGTTTTAAAAATCTAATTTATTCAACGTAGGAATTTTTAATATTTTTGACAATAATAAAAAAGGACCACCAGGGGGTCTGGGGGACATGGAATGTCCTCCAGGTACCATGCAATTTACGCTCTTCTTACTAAGTTGGTTAAACTTGAAGAAATAAAAAGAGTTATCGCGATATTTGGACAAAATTTAAAGTACGTATAGAACAGTACACCTGGAGGACATTCCATGTCCCCCAGACTCCCTGGTGGTCCTTCTTTTACCTTGTTTTTTGTTCTTAAACAACATAGGTATGTTTAATGTCTTCCAACAATAAAGTCGCCTTCTAATGGATACAACGTTAAGATGACATCATGAGTGAAAAAAGCTCTACGGACGACTAAGAGGAGGGGCTCGTGGAAGATAGGTGAAATGAGGATCTTCTTGAAATCTAAAAACAGAAGCAGCGGTGATGTGTCTTCTTTTCGTTCCATCACGCTTCCGCTGGTGCTTGGCAAGTATCTCTTTTCTTGAAGAATAGGAAAGTGTTTCCTTCGGAGAGGTAGTCAGGATTACTCAAGGGATCTTCTAGGGCAACTGTTTCCTGTCTTAGTGCTTTTTCATTTTGCGAGGACGTTTAGATAATTCAAAGACCTTTTTAACATTATTATACCACCTTGTAGTAATAGTTATACACCAAAAGACTCCATAAGGTCATATAGAACATGAGTCCTTCCAGAAATCGACATTAAAGTCTATATCTTTATATCTCTATAACAAGATTAGATTTAGGATTGGAATACTTTGACAATATCCTAGCATCGCTAGGTCCAGTCCAGGTAGCAAACCAAGTACCTGGAGCACATGTACCCCAGACCCCCTGGTGGACCATCCTTAATTGTTGAAAAGCAGTAAATACCCCCTCTTGCTAAAATATAAAATAATAAAGAGTTATCAAGTTCCTTAAGCAACAATTAAGAATATATAGGTAGCAGTGCACCTGGAGGACATTCCATGTTCTCCAGGCTCCCTGATGTTCCTTCTTTTATGTTGTTTTTTACTCTGGTGCAGTATTAGGATGTTTATTGATTTTCAAGAATAAAAGAAAGACCACCAGGGGGTACTCAGCAATTTACATTCTTCTTATTTAGTTGGTAAAACTTGAATAAATAAAGAGAGTTATCAAGATATTTGGACAAAATTAGGGGTACGTACAGAACAGTGCACCTCTGCTCTTCTTACGCTCTTGGTGTAAGATCAAGAAACAAGGTAAAAGAAGGACCACCAAGGGGTCTGGGGGACATGGAATGTCCTTCAGGTGCACTGTTCTGTACGTACTCCTAATTTTGTCCAAATATCGTGATAACTTTCTTTATTTTTTCAAGATTAACAAACTAAATAAGAAGAATGTAAATTGTGGAGTACCTGGAGGACATTCCATATCCCCCAGACCCCCTGGTGGTCCTTTTTTTATTGTTTGAAAATAATTAACATTCCTATGTTGTATAAGATCAAAAAACAAGGTAAAAAAAGGACCACCAGGGGGTCTGGGGGACATGGAATGTCCTCCAGGTGTACTGTTCTATACTTCTAATTTTGTCCAAATATCGCGATAACTCTTTTTATTTCTTCAAGTTTAACCAACTAAATAAGAAGAGCGTAAATTGCAGAGTAACTGGAGGACATTCCATGTCTCCCAGACCCTCTGGTGGTACTTTATTTATGGTTAAATTACAGTTAACATCTTTTTGTTAAACTAGAATAAAAATTAACAAAAAAAGGACCACCAGGGGGTCTGGGGGACATGGAATGTCCTCCAGGTACTCTGCTATCTACGTTCTTTTTAAAGATTAATTAATTTAAAGAAATTTAATGAATTGTCAACATTGTCTAGATCACTTGGTGGTTTTTCTTTTACTGTTAATAGCCAGTTGACATATCTTTTATGCACTAGAACATAAAAGTAGAAATACTGATAAATTATAAAATTTAAATATTATATTTTAAATTAATCTACAGTAAAAACGATAAAAAAAAGAATAGTAAAAAAAAGTATCTGGAGGACCTTCCATGTCTAGTGGTTTTTCTTTCATTGTTAAAAAAAACATGAACAATCATCTAGAAAATTGGCTAAGAGAACCAAATAACTAAGATAACAGATCATCTTATTAATTGGTTTAAAGAAAGAAAAGAGTGTAATCTAAAATTTTGAATAAATACAAGAACGACAATGATGAAAAGTTTTCCTAATCATTGAGAACGTAGAAAGCAATGTACCTGGAGGACATTCCATGTTATGGTTAGTTTTTTTTTGTTATTTTGCTCTAAATGATTTTTGAGATTTTTAATAATAAATGACCACCAGAAGGTTGATTTAACAATCAACAAAATATACGTACATAATGGAATACCTGGAGGACATTTTATGTCTTCTTTCAATATAGTCATAGATTTAAGAATAAATAAAAAGTGAATCAAAGTAAGAAATCTTGAAAACTACTTAAAATTTTCGTAATTCTTTTAAATATAAGTACATTATTTTCTTTGAATAATTAAAGCTCAGTTATTATTCTCTATATAGATTGGTACACACTGGTACATACTCTCAAAAGGGAACAACAGAGTATAAAAGCAGAAAAGGAGAATGCTAAAAAAGGAAATTCCAAGCAATAATAATTAAAGCGAAAGGACA